>JAJOZX010003129.1:317500-365000 GCA_023014485.1 Bathynomus jamesi
TCACTTTTTGCCCTTCAGTTATATCTATTATTACGAAAACTGGCTTAAAGAAATTGGTAGTGTCGTAGACAATATTTATACAGTAAATATGATTTTCGATAAAATGACGATTTAATTATTTTTAAGAAAAATGTTGTTCTTCAAAGATATCCGCAACATTTTTGCTGACGAAATTTTTACTGAAAATACTAAAGTTATGGACATTAATATAATATTATATTTAGATTCAGCCGTAGTTCAATTGGAGAATCCTTTTTATGAAGTTTTCGCGCAATTTTTAAAAAGGATTCGTATGAAAAAGTTTCAATTTGTTTTGTAAAGATATTGTGTAACATTTGTTGACATCAAGATTTCTGAATTATAGATAGTAATAAAAAAAAAAATATATATATATATATATATATATAGTTTCTTTTAAACATGGCTATTAAGTTTCGGGTTAAATTCCTTCAATATTTCTGATTTGTGCTTGAGGAAGACCACATAAAATTTCAACCAGTTTCACCCCACTGAACAGAGTTCACATGCAATAATGTTATCTTCTTATTATATCTTTACCCAAAATACTCCTTATTTAATTTAAACAAAGAATTTGTGTTGGATTTTAGACTAATAATGATAATCTTTCAGAAAGGCCAGAAACTGGCACAGCGCTCAGACCAACTTATACGAACCATTGCGCTCACTTCAATATTATTATCACCAACATTAACGGGATTTGAGCACAAGACCCCAGTGTCTTCTCTTCACTTGTAGGGAAACGGTGTTATCCATTGAGCTACGGGCGCCGGTAGATTTTAGATTAACAAAGTACTGTGTTGAAAATGATGTTACTTCAAAATAAATTTGATTTAAATGAAATTAACTCGACTTTGGTTAACCTTGGTTTTGCTTCCGCCCGAATTCTTCATTCTGACGAAGGTCAAGCTTTTCACTCCACCTTAGACCTACAGTTTAATGTGGAATCCAAACCACGCCCCACCAGCAGCCCAGCGTCTTAACCACTAGGCTACCCAGGGTACCCATTTATCTACCATCCAATTTCTTTATTGTGTGGAAGGATGAACAGCTGGGTTTTGCTGCGCTCCACTGCCGTCATCGGGTCTCGATCCCGGGGCCGATGGATTCATAGTCAGCGACGCTAACCACTACACTACCGAGGTGCATAAAACATAAAATTATACTTAAAATTAATAATTAATTTTCAATTTTCTCGCATGAACTGAAGCCCAATTTCAAGTAAATATAATCTAAAATGCGTTTAATCTAAACAAAATTTACTTTTAATTAACATCATTTATTTAATCCAATTTGAACAAAATTTGGCGGCATAATTCTGAACGCAATACTTATCTTTTAAATTAAATAAAAAAATTTTTGGAGTTTGAGATTTTCTACAGTATTTCGATCCTGATTCATGAAAAAGTTACAAAGCCGCAAAAGGAAGGTTTAAGATGGAATTCCTTTTAAAGGAGTTCCAGTATTATATAAGGTTTTTATTCTTTGTTTTCAGTCCTCTTAATTAGCTACTCCTCGGCACTGGGGGTTCTGATGGGGGCTTACAATCGTCGTGTCTTTAAACCCACACCTGGGACAGTATAAGTCCCAGACACGTTCTTTGTGATGTTAGGGTGAGCGGGTCTGATTTGGTGGCCGATTCTCATCTTTCAGAGCGGTTTTACGATTTATTTTTGGACACGTTTATGATCTTCGGGTTTTATTTGTGTTGTGGTCTTGTGGTGCACACTACTATCGATTTTTTTTCAGCATTTTACTTAGATATAATATATATATATATATATATATATATATATATATATATATATATACAGGGTGGGCCGTAAGTTTCCATACATAGGAAAAATTAAACGTTTGTTTTTATGTTTCAGATACCCTAAGAATATGCGTTTGACGAAAGAGCAACGAATTGAAATCATACTGATGGCTGGGTCGGGAAGCAGTCGCATGGTTGCAATGAACTTTAACAGACAACATGGAACGAACATCACACACGACACTGTGGCAAAACTTATTAACAAGTTTCAGAAAACTGGAAATGTTGCAGATCAACCGCGAAGTGGTCCAAGACGTACAGCCACCGATGAAGACACAACCGCTACGATACTTACAGCGCTTACACGGAGTCCCAGAAAAAGTACACGACGGTTGTCTGCAGAAAGTGGTGTCAGCAGATCGAGTATCAGGCGCATTTTGAAAGCAAACAAATGGCATACATACAAATTGCATATGGCACAGCATTTGAGTGAAGACGACCCGGATAGACGGATGGAATTCTGTGAATGGGCATTAACCAAAGTGAACGAGGATGCAAACTTTTCAACTAAGATCTTGTTTACGATGAAGCAAATTTTTACATCAATGGAGAGGTTAATCGGCAAAACATACGTTATTGGAGTAATGCTAACCCTAACTGTCTGAGTCCGACGAAGATGCAAGGTGCCGGTAAAGTGATGGTGTGGGCCGGGATATGGGGTGACAGAATTATTGGACCAATTTTTGTCAGTGGAAATCTTAATGCCGAAAGGTATCTTAACATGTTGCAAGAAGAGATTTTCCCATCCCTGCTAAACGAGGAAGGTAACTTCCCAGTTTACTTCCAGCAAGATGGAGCTCCACCTCATTATGGTCTTCACGTGCGTCGGTATTTGGATCAGCAGCAGTTTCCGGATGCTTGGATTGGTCGGCGTGGTCCTGTGGAGTGGCCTCCCAGATCCCCAGATCTCACCCCCCTTGATTTCTATCTTTGGGGGCACTTGAAGGCCATGGTGTATCAGGAAAAGATCGAGACATAAATCATCTAAAGGAACGTATCACCAACGCCATTACAAGCATAACGTCAACTGTGCTAATGCGTGTTCATCAACAGTGGGGAACACGTATTGAAATGTGTTTTCAAAACAATGGCAACCATGTAGAGCATATTATATAAATAAAAATGGTTGTCCATAAAAAAATGTTTATTATTCCTATGTATGGAAACTTACGGCCCACCCTGTATATATATGCTCCAAGCAGGAAAGCTCCAAAACAAATGAAAATTTAAACCGTTTGGCTCCACGTTACATGTCAAACTAGGTTAAGGAAAGATTGCTCTCAGAATTAGGTTCCAAATTGTGGACTGCATAGACACTAACCGGGAACTTACTGGCTCTCTTTTTGACCCTTGACCCTCGTACCAAAAGGGAGAACCTATACGAACATCGTCGGGAACCCTTTATTCCTTGGAAAGTTAAAATTATAAAGAGCTCGTCTAAGTACTTCGACCTGAATATTTCAGGAATTCTCCTCTTCACTCTGTATAAGTATAGTTATGAGAAAGTTTAAAGGCTTTCAAATTATATAGAGTATTTTCTCATTATATTTTACAATAATGATAATAATAGGTCAAAATATGTACAGTAAAAGAAAAGGGAATATCCTTCTGTGTGTGTGTGTGTGTGTGTGTGTGTGTGTGTGTGTGTGTGTGTGTGTGTGTGTAGGCATTACAGTTTACTGGTTACCCTGTACATATACTGTAAGCTGTCGTGACTCGAAAGATAATCTGATAAGAAAGGGGATATTTCTAAATTTGCTGATGCAGTAAATGAGTAAAACATATGAAAAACATACAGATAGTAAAGATAGTGATTAATCTTCGGACAAGACTTTATCGCGAATCAAACGCAGCAAACCCAATTCAGCGTACATAACAAGCATTTCGCTAATGGAACTTTGAACTCCTTGACTTGGCACTGTACACACACACACACACACACACATTATATATATATATATATATATATATATATATATATATATATATATATATATATATATGTATATATATATATCCACAAGAGTAAGAAATAGTGTATAGTGGAAGGTAATTGTTATTTGCAAAGAATTATATAAATGAATCTTGAATCATATATATAAAAAAGCGAATACAAAACGAATAATTGTAACGTTCGTAGTCCCTGTAAAGGTTCAAAGGTCGTCTATTAGTTCTGGTCAGCTTCGCTTTTTAGATGAAAGTTATCTGTTTTGTAGCCGTTTTCGGCCTCCGGAGAAAGACTATTAGAACACAGTTTCGAGCGAGGTTTAGCGTAACCTAAAGCCTTCTTCTTTCGTAGCTAAGATTAATGCTGTTTTCCTCTGATGTTCGTAAAATTAATGGAAGTCTTAACACGATGAGTCTCTGAAAATATAATGGTCGACGAGGTACGAAAAGCTTTTTCCTCGTTAATCCGCCTTCATACAATTTAAGTGAAGCCTAAACTCGATTCAAATGACACTTTAAACGTTGCTTTACGCGCGCGCGCGCGTGTATGTGTGTGTGTGTGTGTATTTTAATTATCAGGAAGCATCACAATTTAGGGTTATATGATATCACAACTTCACTCTATTTTAACCGGAGGAGGTCAGCTTGGTCTATTAAAATAGAAGTACACAAGTGGTAGCTCGCAATCGCTCGCTATCCCTCCGGGCAAGTAGCAGAATATGTCACAGTATATGTCACAGCTAGCTGTATATGTATATTGGTACTTACGTATTATCGGGACTACCAAACTGTTTATTATGTATTTTTGCTCTCGTCATTTTCGTTTTCGAAGTACTTACATTCACTTGTAATAGACATTAAATAGCTCGTGCTCGGCCGCGGAGTGACCTAGGACAGGGAAACTTGACAGAGCACATAGGCAGCTCATGGGCTATCAGTTGGTGGTAGTTGCAGAATTTTCCGATGTGCCGTTTAGTCTGTGCATGATTCCGAAGAAAGAGGACAGACACACAGACACATTTTAGCTCAATAGTACATAGGATTGGTTTTTCTGGAAATGATGTCTTTTATTGTACGCATTTTAAATTTTATTATTGTTTAATAACAACAAATTGTTGAATTCAACTAATAAATTAAAGTTTCATTTTGGAGTTACGTAGACCCGCCCGACACTAGTCTCTATGTGTGCGGTCCTACACTGGCCTTCTAGGGTTAATTTTCTTTTACCGCAAAAATCTACAAAATAATCTACAACAGTCCAATTCTGCCGTTATACACCAAAAAATACAATATGTTCAGTGTACTGTAAGGTGTACATATATAAAACATGAAATAATTCTCTCTCTCTCTCTCTCTCTCTCTCTCTCTCTCTCTCTCTCTCTCTCTCTCTCTCTCTCTCTCTCTCTCTCTCTCTCTCTCTATATATATATATATATATAAAGTACACCTATATTACAGTATGTATGTAAAAAAAAACTTTTTCAGCTTGTATACAATCTTTGCATGGGTGCAGTATTTCCCTCCAGTCCTTCCCTCCCAGTTTTAAATTAGTCTTTCCTAAGAGGGGAAAGTACCATCATTTGTCAATGGTTAAAACAATTAACTGAAACAACAGCAACAACAGCAACAATAACAGGAAGAATCTAATCATTAAGACAAAAAAAAAAGAAAAAAGAAAAATTAGCATTTTCTTTCCAGTAAATTTTTTTTATTTAAAAAAGAAAAATTATACACTCGCTAATTATTATCGTGTGTGTGTGTGTGTGCGTGCGTGTGTGTGTGTACACACGAGTTGTATTATATATATATATATATATACAGGGTGGGCCGTAAGTTTCCATACATAGGAAAAATAAACAATTTTTTTATGGACAACCATTTTTATTTATATAATATGCTCTACATGGTTGCCATTGTTTTGAAAACACATTTCAATACGTGTTCCCCACTGTTGATGAACACGCATTAGCACAGTTGACGTTATGCTTGTAATGGCGTTGGTGATACGTTCCTTTAAATGATTTATGTCTCGTATCTTTTCCTGATACACCATGGCCTTCAAGTGCCCCCAAAGATAGAAATCAAGGGGGGTGAGATCTGGGGATCTGGGAGGCCACTCCACAGGACCACGCCGACCAATCCAAGCATCCGGAAACTGCTGATCCAAATTTTCCTATGTATGGAAACTTACGGCCCACCCTGTATGTATATATATATATATATATATATATTATATATATATATATATATATATATCGACATAATATTAACGCGCTGTAGTTACCTTTTTTACTCCGACGCCCCAAAAACTAATTACTCAATAAAAAATAATAATAAAAACATGGTTACAGAAATTTACCTAATTTATATTTGAAAACAATTTTTTACTTGATCAAACAAATAAAAGCTAAACTATATGTCAACTCCTTACTCTGTTGTCTTTTTTCTTATATTTTATATATTTTCTTTTGTCCGTGGAACGTTGGGGTAAGGGGATTGCGTGTGTCTTGAATAACATTAAAAACAACTTCAAAGTTTTTCCCTCTGTGTTCAATTGAACTTAAAAAGTTCTGATAGAAAGTTAGGCCAATTTCATCTCATAATGTTTTCAACTCCGCAAAAATTTTTTATATACATCGATTCGAGTTATCAAGAAATGTATGAGGCGCCTGCATATCAAATGTCTTCTCCCTGTTTCGGAATAGGACGGACACACACACACACACACACACACACACACACACACACACACACACAGAGCTAACATCAGAGGGCATGAAATACGCATAGAATCGATAGTACTGAAGTTTTCAAATGCTTCTCTTTCGGGTGTCCGAAAATTCTCATTGAACCCAATGAGAAATGCAATGAAAATTTTAACCCAATGGGAATCATATTTTTTGATGGAACGCGTTCCATAAATGTTCAAAATGTTCCCCCATTCACTTCAAAGTACGTTAATGTAATGTAATTAATTACTGAAATTAATTAACCAATACAAGCCCCATCGGGTACACCGTAGACTTTGTGAACACCCAAATAGTATACCCAAATTAAACATAAACGCCTTTATGGAATGAGTGGAATGCTATAAAGCAAAGACGCTTTTATAATATTGATTATGAAGGCATTGTCTGTCTGTTTCAATCTGTGATTATTGTTTCGGAGATTTTATATCCTGTAGAAAAACTATTTCATGTTGAAATAATTAGTGAGCACGCTGATATCAATGTGGAATACTTGAATGATTTCTTCCGTGCGACAGAGTTAATGACTTGATGAAATCAGTCAATGGAAAATGTAGCGGGACCATCAAATGCATGTTGCCAGTGAATAGAACCTTCAGTTTTCAATGAGGTAAAACTGGGTTGATTACTTTTGACAAAAAATGTTCTGGTGATCATTTATAGTTGGTCCATTAAAATTATTCTACAATTAATTTCATGGAAATTATAACGCACACACACGTCGTTTGGCTAACCTACAAAACTGTGAAATTTTTTTTTACATTTTCAATTCTGTATCGTGACATATCTAAAAAATACTAATAAATTTAACGAAACCTTATCTTACCTAATCTAGCGTAACCTAACCTAACCTGGGCTAACCTTAATTATATCACATTTGTTTCATGAAAACAGAGAGCATTTATGGAGATAAACCACCGTGACACTAATAATGTCGCGATGGACTATGTATATCCTCAAGATTGTCGCAAATCCACAGGGAACACACACACACACACACACACACATATATATATATAATATATATATTATATATATATATATATATAATGAAAAGGTTTATTGGCAGACTATAGGCCATATGACAAATATTATTAATACAATGACAGTTCATATACTAAGGATAGAAATATATACAATTGATTAGAAATAATACTGTGATGTCGAAGTTAAGTGGAGCTACAGACAGACGTTTACGTACCAAGAATTCCACAGCTTAGAGGATAAATGGCAGGACTCATGGATAGCTTGCATAATCGGGTTGGTTGATTTTTTAATTCTTTGCATTAGACTGTATTGAGCACGTCTTGTTACCTCCGGGAAGTTCGGGACATTGCGGGTAGCAAACATTTGCGAAGCTGAGCATCTCGGGGATAATTTATGTAAGAGTCTAGAAGACCCGTTGTACACCAAATTTAGGGTTCTGCCAGAACCTTTTTCATAATTCACCCAGAGTTGCTGTCCGTATATATTACTGCAGAAAGTACGAAAGAGTGTCTTTATCTTCACTTGTACAGAATCGAAAGTTCCTTATGGTCATATTCGCTTTAGCACACAAGCTTCGAGATTGCTTTCTTATATCCGAGTGAGCTGGTAATAGTTTGACCCAAATACTTAAACTCTTGTACTTCCTCAATTACTTCACCATTCATTTTAAACCTTATATCAGCTGGCTGATTACAGCTTTTAGGATGAAATTGCATAACCTTAGTTTTTGTAACATTAAAAAGAATATCATGTTTCTGCGAATACACTTCGCAGACTTTTAGTACCCGATCCAGACCTTTAACAGAGGAACTTATTAACACCATATCATCGGCATAAACTAAGTTATTTATCCTTGTGTTATCAATACATCATCCCACTGTTGCCTCATTAAGTGAAGCAATTAATCCGTCAATGTACACATTAAACAGCATAGGGGAGAGCAAGGAGCCTTGTCTCACCCCGCAAGAGGAGCCAAAACACTCGGATAGTACAGTGCCCCACCTAACGGTGAAAGATTGGTGGGAATACCAAAATTTCAATACGTTTAATATGTACATGGGAACCTTCCTGTCTTCTAGTTTTTCCAATAAAATATTGTGGTTCACCCTATCATATGCCTTACTTATATCTAGGAAACAGCTATAAATAGTTGAATTACTGTCAATGTATTTAGATATTGTTTCCTTAAGTACATAGATACACAGGTCAGTTGAGTGGGACCTTTTAAAACCAAACTGATTAGGAGATGTCAATAGGAAATCATTTAATCGGCGTAACAAGAGTTTTTCTAGTAGTTTCAAGAAGCAGGAAGCGACATATATTCATTCAATAATGATTGAACGAAGTCCGTGAAGCCTATGTCAATTTTCCTACATATACACAGACATTGCGTAGCATTTGAAAGGCCAGTGCCAAAGTCTCTACTTGAATGTTACGCGCAGTATCTGTACACGCACAAAATAAAATGTACGAAAACTCACTCAAACGTAGTACCAGGTGTGTGTATAAAGTAACGCAAGTAAAGAGACAAATCCGATTTGAATTATATTAACGCGAGTGAACATCGACGAGTAATATTTATTACACGTACTTTATTATAACAACTCTATATTCAATAGTAAGGTTAAAAAAACAAGTTTAAACCAGTTTAAACCAGATATATATATAAATATATATATATATATATATATATATATATATATATGTGTGTGTACATATATATATATATATATATATATATATATATATATATATATATATATATATATAGAGCAAACAACCACAGGGAAAAGGAAACACAAAGTCCGAACGCTTTCGTGATATATTCACATTATCAAGAAGGAACAGAAAATAGACAGAGATTACAAAGTAAATGAGTTAAATAGACAAGCAAAAAATTCACAATCGGCACCTCAAATTAAAGGCCTTAAAGCCCTCTAAAGATTTTTTCAATTGATAACATAATCTGTAGGCTGCTAAATTACTAAATATAAAAGAAGTATATAGATGAAATTAGACAAAAAAAACAATACAGAGAACAAAAATTATTATAATGGTTATTAACACTAATATTTAATTAAAGCAGGCAATTAATTGGCAAGAATTTAATGAAAAACAAATAGATAACGTAGATAACAAATAGATAACATAATCTGTAGGCTGCTAAATTACTAAATATAAAAGGACTATATAGATGAAATTAGACAAAACACCAGTACAGAAAACAAAAATTATTATAATGGTTATTAACACTAATATTTAATTAAAGCAGGAAATTAAGTGGCCAGAAATTAATGACAACAAAGGGAATGGTGCCATCGTCTTACAGAATAGTACAACATTTTTTCTACAAACAGTTTGGAAAAATTGTTTTCCCAAAAGCAACCCAGTTGAAAAGTCCAATAAACCCCCCAGCAACCAAAGATTATACACGAAAGAAATATTACAATTAAAATAGACACATAAGAATGTTAACAGTTCTTACAATAATATTTATTTATTTAACCAGGGCAAACCATTAAGGGGCAAGAATGCAGTCAAGAAAACAGTAGGCCCTTCGCCAACTTTCTGACAATGCACGAATCTAATTTATACAACCCAGGACTAATATTAAGGACCAAATCCGCATTATTCTTGATCACACTTGATTCCAGTATATTTCTGCTAACAATAGATTTACTAAACCTTAATTTGGAAGCATTTTTCCAATCAATGGGATGATTAGTATCTCTTACGTGGATGAAAATGGCGTTAGATTCCTGGCCACTTCTTATACTGTATTGATGCTGTTTAATACGTAACTCAAGGGTCTTACCAGTTTGGCCAATGTAAAATTTATTACATATTGTGCAAGGGATTTTATATACACAACCATGTTCACTTAACGGGGAGTTCTTAATCAATGAATTCTTAATTACATCTAAATTTTTGAACGCAATATTTACGTTAAAAGTCCTCAGCAGATTCGGCAGATCAAGGAAATTTTCTCTGAATGGTAACACTAAAACATTTTTGTGTTATAAGGAATCTTATCCTTTACTTCGTAGAAGGTTTTCTTTGCCATTTTTAAGGACTTATCTATGCAGTTCTTTGGGTATTTTAAATCAAAAGCAATTTTGTATATTTTACTAATTTCGTCGTCAATGAACTCTGGGCTACAAATTCGTAGACCTCTTAGGAACAAAGTAGAAAGAACGGATCGTTTTACATTAATGTGGTGATCAGAATAATAATGTATATAGGAACAATTATTAGTGGGTTTTCTGTAAATATTGTACTTAAACTTTTTTCCAGACCTATATATTAAAACATCTAAAAAGGGGATCGAAGAATCTTTTTCTATTTCAACTGTAAAATTGATAGAGGGAGTTAAATTATTAAGTTTGGGTAAGAATTCATTGAGATTTAAAGTCACTGGCCAAAGACAAAGCAATTTTGTATATTTTACTAATTTCGTCGTCAATGAACTCTGGGCTACAAATTCGTAGACCTCTTAGGAACAAAGTAGAAAGAACGGATCGTTTTACATTAATGTGGTGATCAGAATAATAATGTATATAGGAACAATTATTAGTGGGTTTTCTGTAAATATTGTACTTAAACTTTTTTCCAGACCTATATATTAAAACATCTAAAAAGGGGATCGAAGAATCTTTTTCTATTTCAACTGTAAAATTGATAGAGGGAGTTAAATTATTAAGTTTGGGTAAGAATTCATTGAGATTTAAAGTCACTGGCCAAAGACAAAGCAATTTTGTATATTTTACTAATTTCGTCGTCAATGAACTCTGGGCTACAAATTCATAGACCTCTTAAGAACAAAGTAGAAAGAACGGATCGTTTTACATTAATGTGGTGATCAGAATAATAATGTATATAGGAACAATTATTAGTGGGTTTTCTGTAAATATTGTACTTAAACTTTTTTCAGAATCTTCCTTAATAACTTACTTTCAAAAAACTCCATATATAAGTTACTCAAAATGGGGGAGAGAGGGTTTCCCATCGCCATACCAAATTTCTGCCTAAAATATTCATTATTGAACACAAATTTTGAGTCTACTATGCACAGCTTAATTAATTCTATAATTGTAGCCACAGGTAATGGCAAATTATGCTTAACCAATTCTTCCGAAAGAAACACTAATAGATCCTCCACCGGGACTCTTGTAAATAAAGCGGTAACATCAAAGCTTACCAATCTAAAATTGTAATTGACACTGATACTATTTAATTTTTCCACCAGGTCTACATTATTATTTGTGTGTGATTGTGAAATTGTGCCAAGGAGAGGATTAAGAATGGAGACAAGCCATTTGGATAGCTTATATGAGATAGATCCTATAGAACTAACAATAGGCCTTGCAGGATTATTTGGCTTATGAGTTTTAATCAGGCCATTCATATAGGGTAATGACGGTGAAGTACTCAAAAACTGTTTAAGTAACCTTTCATTCCCCTTCAAAAGTTGTTTAATTTTCTTGTTAAATGCACTGTTCACAGTTTCAAGGGGATTGTTCCTTAATTTCACGTAAGTGTCCGCATCATTCAAAAGATCATACATTTTTCCAAGATAAACGTCTTTATTGAGGATCACTAAGGCATTTGATTTATCAGCTTTGGTTATATGTAGATTCTGATATTTTCTTAAAGCTTCATAAGAGTCGAAAAACCTCTGTGGACAATTTGGAATAGAGGGTTTAGACAATATGTAATACATTTTACATTGGCCAAACTGGTAAGACCCTTGAGTTACGTATTAAACAGCATCAATACAGTATAAGAAGTGGCCAGGAATCTAACGCCATTTTCATTCACGTAAGAGATACTAATCATCCCATTGATTGGAAAAATGCTTCCAAATTAAGGTTTAGTAAATCTATTGTTTGCAGAAATATACTGGAATCAAGTGTGATCAAGAATAATGCGGATTTGGTCCTTAATATTAGTCCTGGGTTGTATAAATTAGATTCGTGCATTGTCAGAAAGCTGGCGAAGGGCCTACTGTTTTCTTGACTGCATTCTTGCCCCTTAATGGTTTGCCCTGGTTAAATAAATAAATATTATTGTAAGAACTGTTAACATTCTTATGTGTCTATTTTAATTGTAATATTTCTTTCGTGTATAATCTTTGGTTGCTGGGGGGTTTATTGGACTTTTCAACTGGGTTGCTTTTGGGAAAACAACTTTTCCAAACTGTTTGTAGAAAAATTTTTGCAATATTCTGTAAGACGATGGCACCATTCCCTTTGTTTTCATTAATTTCTGGCCACTTAATTTCCTGCTTTAATTAAATATTAGTGTTAATAACCATTATAATAATTTTTGTTTTCTGTACTGGTGTTTTGTCTAATTTCATCTATATAGTCCTTTTATATTTAGTAATTTAGCAGCCTACAGATTATGTTATCTATTTGTTATCTACGTTATCTATTTGTTTTTTAAATTCTTGCCAATTAATTGCCTGCTTTAATTAAATATTAGTGTTAATAACCATTATAATAATTTTTGTTCTCTGTATTGTTTTTTTTGTCTAATTTCATCTATATACTTCTTTTATATTTAGTAATTTAGCAGCCTACAGATTATGTTATCAATTGAAAAAATCTTTAGAGGGCTTTAAGGCCTTTAATTTGAGGTGCCGATTGTGAATTTTTTGCTTGTCTATTTAACTCATTTACTTTGTAATCTCTGTCTATTTTCTGTTCCTCCTTGATAATGTGAATATATCACGAAAGCGCTCGGACTTTGTGTTTCCTTTTCCCTGTGGTTGTTTGCTTATTAATAAGATCACGTGTTATTTTGTGATTTTAGAGCATATATAGGGTGGGGCACGGGAATCAAGTGTTTTTTGAATAGCTAGTAATCGGCCATTAGGAATGGGAGGGGCGTGCGGTAGGTAACATTCCATTCCTGGGTTCATAGCATTTAACTTTAACTAACACTCACCTTTATCTTTCAGGTGCCATCATGGAGCAGTGGACGTTAGAACACCGCATGTTCGCGTATGATCATTTTGTTAGGAGTGGCGAGTCAGTGACAGCAGTTCAGCGTGCGTTTCGCCGCAGATTCAACATTCATCGAAATGACTCTGTTCCCGCTCGTGACACAATCTTACGTTGGGTTAACAATCTTCGAACAGGAGGCTCAATAATGAAAACAAAACCGAAGGGGCCGCAACGCACTGTGCGTACTCCAGAGAACGTTGAAAGGGTCAGACAAGCGATGTTGCAAAGCCCAGGCCGCTCTGCTCGGAGACATTCAGCTGCACTCGGAATCAGCAATCGTACTGTTAGACGGATTTTGCATGAAGAATTACATTTTGAATCCGTCTAACAGTACGATTGCTGATTCCGAGTGCAGCTGAATGTCTCCGAGCAGAGCGGCCTGGGCTTTGCAACATCGCTTGTCTGACCCTTTCAACGTTCTCTGGAGTACGCACAGTGCGTTGCGGCCCCTTCGGTTTTGTTTTCATTATTGAGCCTCCTGTTCGAAGATTGTTAACCCAACGTAAGATTGTGTCACGAGCGGGAACAGAGTCATTTCGATGAATGTTGAATCTGCGGCGAAACGCACGCTGAACTGCTGTCACTGACTCGCCACTCCTAACAAAATGATCATACGCGAACATGCGGTGTTCTAACGTCCACTGCTCCATGATGGCACCTGAAAGATAAAGGTGTGTTAGTTAAAGTTAAATGCTATGAACCCAGGAATGGAATGCTACCTACCGCACGCCCCTCCCATTCCTAATGGCCGATTACTAGCTATTCAAAAAACACTTGATTCCCGTGCCCCACCCTGTATATTATATATATATATGGCCAGAAATTAGTACAGCGCTCAAGCCAAATTAATGCACCCCATTGCGCTAATTCCTAACTTATTATTACCAACACCATCGGGAGCCAAACCCACGGCCTCGGTTTCCACCTCGCTTTTGGAAAAGGGTATTATGCATTGAACCACTGGCACCGACCTGCAAATGTAAATACATTTGTAATAATGGGGTTGTTTAACCTTCTCCGAAATATCTAAAGCAACCACGGGTTGCTACATAACCTGAACGCGGAGGACGGTCTCTCATCCAACTGTTATCTAAACACAATGTCGCTTAACTTCGCTGATCGACGGGAAGCGGTGTTGCGATACTGGTCAAAACGTAGGCCGCGCTAACCCGCAGACAGTATGAAATTATACTTTAAGGTATCTCAGTCAAGCTTTAAGAAAGTGCATTTTAATTTTGTCTATCTTGTTTTATGAATGTACTCGTACGATTAAATTCACAGTCAAGTTCTGTTTTATATAAATTCATCGATATTCTTTTATAAATTAATGAAAGCAAACATTTTAATGTTGATAAAAGCAAGTATTTTATACTCTATTAAGTACTAAGTTCATTTTCTTACTGATAAAACTTTTGTAGTTGATTTTACCGCAACACACCTTTTTAAAAACTTTCCTGACGCAGTTTGTGTTCAAATGAGGAAGGGTCAAAATTGATAAAACTAAAACTAGTGTACTGCATCCCTGCAGGATTAGTTTTTGAACACCTGCTTCAGAAACCTTCGCTGTTACACTATATATATATATATATATATATATATATATATATATATATATATATATATATAATATATATATAATATATATATACTCTCCTATATACTCCCCTAATAAAGTCCGTAAACTCTCCATCCCCTAATATAATACTCTGCGGCGATTTTAATTTCCAATTTATAAAATACAAAAAGGTGGGTAGAAATATATTTATACAGCAAGATAAGGGGGCACAAGAGAGGACCAGGAGCAAGCAAAAATGTTGATGGCTCTTACAAACAAGTTTATGCTGATACAGGAGATAACAGAAAATACCAGGTAAAATAACTGCCTAGATCTGGTATTCACAAATAACACGAACGTGATTGCCGATATAAAAATAACCCCAACTATTATCTCAGACTACAATATAATCGAGTTTTCAACAAATATGGCGATAACTTTAAAAGACAATACACATACGGAAGGAAGAAGCAAATTTGGGGCTTTTAACTTGAACTCCAAGACCATAAATTGGGAAGAAATCAGATCACACATGTCCCAAATAGAATGGAGAACAGTTTTAGAGAATAAAACAACTGAGGGAATGCTAATAACCTTGGAAGAAAAGACGTTGAGAATTTTAGAAAAAGATGCTCTGAAAGCACAGCCAAAAGGAAAGAGGAACTGGCGAGAGAGGCAAAAGAGAAGAATATTTCGCAAAAGAAAGAGAGTAGCGACGAAGTTAGCTAATTGCGGAGACGACAATGCCAGGAAAGTAATACAAAAAAAACTGGAGAGAATCGACTGGGAAATACAAACTCTGATAAAAGGCCATACAGAGAGGGAAGAGGAAAAGGTGGTAGAAGCAATAAAGGAAAATCCAAAATACTTCTACAGCTATGCGAAAAGGAACACAAAAACGCGCGCTACTATCGGGCCCTTAAGGAAAGAAAATAATGAACTAACAGACGACCTACAAGAAATATCTCAAACATTGAAAGCCCAGTATGAATCGGTCTTCAGTACCCCAAAAAGTGACAAAGCGATACCTGACATAGATGCATTCTTCAAGGAGAAACTGCAACGACAATGCATAACAGACTTTGATTACCCCAGAAGATGTAGCGAGAACTATAGGACAAATGAAATCACATTCAGCTGCAGGTCCGGACAAATGGAACGCACTATTAATTAAAAACTGTAAAAATGAAATAGCTACACTCTTATACTGGATATGGAGAAGATCACGAGACACTGGAGAAATACCTAGCATCTTGAAAAGAGCAAACATCGTTCCTATATATAAAGGCGGGGATAGATCTCAAGCAAAGAACTATAGACCAGTGTCATTGACGTCCCACCTCACCAAAATATTTGAAAGAATAGTCAGAGAGAAAATCTGATTTCTTGGAAACATTGGAAAGATTCAACGAAAATCAACACGGATTCCGATCAGGAAGATCATGCCTATCACAACTTATAGAGCACAAAAACAATGTCCTAGATGCACTTGAAGGCAATGAAAACTATGATGTCATATACACGGATTTTGCTAACGCTTTCAACAAATGCGATCATGGTATAATAGCACATAAAATTGAACATATGGGAATAACCGGCAAAGTGGGAAACTGATCTACAACTTCCTCAGAAAACGACTACAGGTGGTCAAAATTCAAGGTGTATCATCATCAGAATCAGAAATACGCAGCTCAGTACCCCAAGGTACAGTGCTAACAGACATACACAGTGGAGTAAACAGCAACAGTATAGTAACATCATTTGCGGACGATACAAAGATCAGAAAAATCAGCGATGCAAACGAAGTGGAGGCCTTGCAGAGGGACACACACAAAATATACAAATGGTCAGAAGACAACAATATGACATTTAACACCGAGAAATTTCAGCTCTTGAGATATGGTAGAAATGAGGAACTTAAACAGACTGCATATTATGCTCCAGATAGACAAGAAATTCAGAGAAGCACGAAAGCGGTCGACTTGGTAGTAATAATGACCGATGATGCCAAATTCGAGACACAAAATCAGGGACAAGACAGTAATGATTCCCCTGCTGTGAAAACTGATCATACCAAAACTTGAATACTGCTCAATTTTGACTTCCCCATATAAAAAAGAAGACTGGGAAGGACTACGTAAACTAAATTTATACTCCCTGAAAAGAAGAGAGAGGTATACCATAATCTACATATGGAAAATGATCGAAAAACTGGTATCAAACCTCAAACTAAACCCAATTCCCATCCAAACAAAGCTGGAAATAGGAAAGGCAGAATGTGTAGTGTTCCCAAATTAAAGGCCCGACAAGGGATCTCCTCAACTCTGAAAGAAAATAGTTAGGTTGTCAGGGGGCCAAGAATTTTCAACCAGCTTCCAAAGGACCTCAGAAACATTACAGGGGTCAAAGTTGAAGTCTTCAAAAGAAGACTAGACGCCTGGCTCAGGACGGTACCAGATAAGCCGGGTGTACGTTGCTATCTACGGTGGAGAGCGCAAGAGAGCAACTCGCTCCTCCACCAGGCCAGGACTAGAGGCGGGACCACCAGCTTGACCTTCGTGTGAAGAAAGACCGACGCACTGAACCCAAACAAGGTTAATAAGGTATATGGCGTCCCATAAGTCCGGTTTCATAGGAAAACTTATTTTAAATTAAATTTATAAAGCAATACATTAAAACTAAAACAAATGTTCAAATTGATGTCTTGTTTTAGGACCTTTTTTTTTGGTTGCATGTAGAATAACACGCACCTTAAGTTTGTTGTATTCACTGACCGTCCACGTACCATTGAAGACGTTAAAGAAAATATCCGTGTTGTTTGTGCACAAATCACACCAGAGACATTGGCACGTCTTCGTTTAAGTTTGGAACATCGTATCAACATATGCGAACAAGAAGAAGGCCATCAATTTGAACATTTGTTTTAGTTCTAATGTATTACTTTTGTAAATTTAATTTAAAATAAATTTTCTTATGAGACTGGACTTATGAAACACCCTGTATATACATATAATTTCCCATTAAATGCGTCTGATGTTTTCGTAGAATATACTTTATCAGAAATAAAGCATTTTGAAACCATATTTCAATCCTACTTACCAATGTATGTATGAAAACAGAGAAAACATCAATGAAGTTCAATGGTAAGAAAACTGAACTCGATATTTCACATGAAATTATGGGCTTTTACCAACATCAAAATATTTTCCCTCACAATTTTACCGAAGAATCTCTCTCTCTCTCTCTCTCTCTCCTCTCTCTCTCTCTCTCTCTCTCTCTCTCTCTCTCTCTCTCTCTCTCTCTCTCTCAGGGGTGGGGAAACTGGGGAAACTTTTCAGTACCAAGGGCGAAAATCGATAACATAAACACCTCCGCGGGCGTCTGGCAAATTTTAAGCTTATATACAGCGTGTCCCAAAGAAATGCATACCCACTTTGTTCGATAATACCAGCTATGAGGATAATAAATATATTACTTTTTATATGTTTTTTAATAAAGAATTTTCTCCTGAATCTAAATATGTAATTATTTTTATTAAAAATTAAAGAACAAAAACGTTACAGATGTTTAAATTATAATTATTATTTTCGAGACTTCATGTGCGATATTTTCTAATATTTTAACCGACTGTTTTGAGGTACTTATGTTTAGTGTTGATATTGAAGCATAAATGTTGTAATTATTAGTTAATTCAAAAAATTTACAAATTCCATGGTTAAATGACACTTCATCTAAGATGTTCGACGTCTTCCAGAACGTTGTTTTTGTAAGTTTTGCAGAGTGCCGTCGGTTTCAAACTTATCTCGTATACGTGCAAAAATATTAGAAAATATCGCACATGAAGTCTCGAAAATAATAATTATAATTTAAACATATGTAACTTTTTTGTTCTTCAATTTTTAATAAAAATAATTACATATTTAGATTCAGGAGAAAATCTTTATTAAAAAACATATAAAAAGTAATATATTTATTATCCTCATAGCTGGTATTATCGAACAAAGTGGGTATACATTTCTTTGGGACACGCTGTATGTAAGATGTATTTTAAAAAGCTATTTGCTGGGCTGTAAATAAATAATTTTTAGTAAATAATAAATACCTAAGCGGGCGAATTGAAATTAGCTCGTGGGCGAAATTTCGCCCGCGGGCGAGGGTTTCCCCCCCCTGCTCTCTCTCTCTCTCTCTCTCTCTCTCTCTCTCTCTCTCTCTCCTCTCTCTCTCTCTCTCTCTCTATATATATATATATATATATATAAAAAATTTAGGGGGACATTATGGAAAAGTTTTAAATGTAAAACATTGAAACAAACAAATCAGGTACAAATTATTCGATCACAAACGATATATATATATATATATATATATATATATATATATATATATCATTGACAAAAGTAAATAGACACCACGATGATCATCAAGAACAGATGGCAAAACTGAACAATGGAATGCCAGAACGCGTGTCACCTTTCTATAACGCAAAAGGATAAAGCAACACGATTCTAAATATCGAAATATTCAATAAATCTGTTATTATTTATTGACTTTTATTATAAAATAAAAAATTATGAAGAAACCAAAGGTGTCTATTTAATTTGCCACTTCTTCTGTAGAGTATAAGCGGAATATTCGTTTGAGCGACCCATATTTGTCCGCATTCTTCGAGTCTGAAAGATCAGAGAGAAAATTAGGAATAAGTTTGGCAACTCTCCACACATTTCTCATTCACCTGCTTTATAATTGGTTCTCGACTTATGTAAGATCTCCAATCACAGCCTTCGATGTAAATTCCATTTCTTATTGGTTCGTACAATATTTAAGTTTAAAAAAAAAATTAACATTGTAGCTTGTAAATATTCAAATATTATTATTGTTATTATTATTATTATTATTATTATTATCATCACTCGTATTATTATGTAACAACAGCTTTAATATTTTAAAGTATTTCGTACCAGTGCAGTGGTAAAAATAATACTGCTGGTGTATTATATATATATATATATATATATAGAGAATTTTTTTTTTTTCTTTTTTTTAGGAAGTTTAGTTTCTTTTTAAATAATTTAATTGGCCTAACTCAATTTAAAATAAATTTTAATTTAATAAAAAATTTAACGCGACTGTAAAATTCATAAAAATTAAATTTTCACCAGGGCTGTTTTACCTTTATTTCACTTAACTCCATTTACAATATGAAAACCAAAGTCATAAACCAAATTTAGAGGCTATAAATACATAAGTAGATTAAATAGCTTTGAAAATAATAATAATAATAATAATAAAAAATAATAAGTCCACACACACACACACACACACAGTGTATATATATATATATACAGTATATAAAATTCGTATCTCAAAAAGATTTTCTCCTTAATTCAGTTATGTTCGAAAGAAGCAGAGAAGCGTTGCGATACAGACTCAAACCGGAGCTGTAAAATGCGAGAATTATGGCATAGAAATGAGCATCTGTTAAGCATCTTCTCCTCTAATTAGATGAAGAAAGACGTGAATCCACTCTATCTCATCTTTGGCAAAATGGCAAGTACGGGGATAATCTTCCGTGAGATTATATAACCCCTATTCCCAAATCGACCAGACCCTTAATTAACTACACCTCCCCAACCAAAAAGCTTTTTTATTTAATTTAAACAAAGAACTTGTTTGGATTTGAGATGAACACGGTACTGGTGTTCAAAATTATGAGGTCCAATTTTCTTGAAACAACTAAATAAATGATGTTATTTTAACATTATTGGAATCGGAATTGGAATTGACTTCGTGTGAGAAATTTAAATATTCCGAGTAAATATATTCTTATGTTTGTTAATTTAACTTTAAATATATTTTGAAGTTAACATAACTTATTTAGTTAAATTTTAGCAAAACTGCGTGTCATTATTTTGAACAGAGTAATTTGTTGGTCTAATATTCAAACTATTTTGTTTAAATGAAAGAAAAGGTTTTTGGTTGTATTTGCTCTTTTTTTACTACGCACCATTTTATTTATCTTGAATTTACAGGGTAGCGACAAAGTTTGGAATCAATGGGACATAATTTATACAGGATCTTCAAGAAAAGGCTGATCGTTCTCCGTTTCATATAACTTAAAAATGGTCAACTCTTTCTCGAAGACTCACTAGTTTATACAGCTAAAACTACGTATTCCCCATTGATTCCAGATTTTGTGGCTACCCTGTACAACAGTAGAACATTGGGGATATATATATATATATATATATATATATATATATATATATATATAATATAGTGATATTAATAAGCAAAAGAAGTGCCAGAAACTGACGCAACAATCAAACCAGACGAACGCGGTCCATTGGGCTAATTCCTGGATTATTATCGGTACCATGGGGAATCTAACCCGCTATCTTAATCTCTCCACTTCACTATCGGGAAACGAAACTGTGTTACCCACTAAACCATGGGTATGGTTGTACGTGATGATGCTTTATCTAACTCTAAGCGAATATTTTTCTCTCTCTCTCTCTCTCTCTCTCTCTCTCTCTCTCTCTCTCTCTCTCTCCTCTCTCTCTCTCTCTCTCTCTCTCTCTCTCTCTCTCTCTCTCTCTCTCTCTCTCTCTAGATTCACTGACATTTACTGAGTGCCAACAAATAAAACCATAAAAAAATGACCATTATAAAGAAAAGAGGAACTAACCCTTCCCTATACTATAAATTTAAGTAATACAAAGACAATAAGTCCTCTAGTCTAAGAACTCCGAGATCGTGCCCTTGATGTAAAATTGCATCTACTGTACCCATGAGGGGAATAACGAAAGCTTCCTTTCTTTAATGAGGAAACAAAGTTTAAAGCGTCACTTTCAGTATACACATCTGGACACAAGGCAGACATATAACAAGGCTTATCTGGAATATATATTTACTTAATTTTCCCTTGCATCGAATTATCCCAACAAATTAGTCCTAAATGGATACTTTTTCAATTCAAAAACGATGCATTATTGAGTAAAGCTCTAAATGCGAGACATCAACAAGATTAGGGCCGGCAATAAATTCGAAAGAAGAATACTTTAATTTTTTCCTCTATTTTAAGTAAATCCAATTGTCCTAACGTAATTTTAGTGTAAATTGCTTCCCTACATCGCTCGTTAAATTTTATAACACCTTATTTGCTATTTCTTTTGAGGCTTTTCACTCAACCTGCAATGCAGTAAAGCATAACGGCCAATAAAATAAAAATGAATTCATTCGTAGGTCGTAAAGAGAAGATAAATAAACGAGTTTTCTAACCGTAAACTAATCCTTCATGCACGACGTAAGCAATTTAGCTGTAAAACTCATCCCGACCCGTGTTGTTTATTTATGATATCTTTTTTCCCAATCTCAAATTAGAGTTGTAAAAGTAGCATCAAAACATGAAAAATAAGGGGAAAAATCTTCCCTTATATACATCTACAAGTTGGAATCTCGCTTTGTTCAAAGGATTCCAATCAAAATGCGTTTAAGGGGGTTGAGTGCAGAGAGGGAAGCTTTGCATTCTGGGAGCAATCGAAGGGTGGAGAGAAACCTATTTCTGAAACCAATCTTACACCGATCACGTTTCAGTATAAGAAAGGCGAGAAGTCGCCCGACAGGAGAGTAGAAACAGCTAAAAAAACGGTCATAACTAGAAACAAACAGTTGTTCGAATGGCGGACTGCCACGATGAGGATCACAGCCCCAACCAGCCTTTACTCTGATCCTCATCCTCTCTTATCCTAGTGAAATTGGAGCGTAATTCTCCAAGAATCTAGCATGTAAAAGGCACTGTCCAACGCCGACTGGGTAATCTCATGTAAAATTGACGCGGCCTCCCTCGTCTCACGGGCTTAAAACAACGAGAATCAGAGATATAAGGGAAAAAAAAATGCAAGTCCATATAATAAGAACGAAATGGAAGCCTAAAGTAAGTTATCTAAAGGAGACACCGAATTGAATTATTGATGAATGTGGTAATCTTTTTCGGTATTATATACTGTATATATATTATTAAATCCTGTATTATTCAGGCACTATACTAAAATAGCTGCGTTTCTAAACCTTTTTAATATAAGCCTCAGGTTCTCTCCCCCTCTTTCTCTCTCATATATATATATACTATTCGTATAGGCAAAAGTTATCCATCGTACTACATACATTCTTACTAAGATAAAATGTAACATGAATTCTAACGTACTTTAATTATTAATTAAACATAAACAATATAAAGTGGTTAAGCAAACAAAATAAGAACAAACGCAGAAACAAAATAGCTCAAACAACCTTTCTTTATTGCAGTTTTATTGGAAAGGAAAGACAAAAAAAAAAAAAATAAAATAAAAATAAATAAAAGGGGTTGCGGAGACAGGGACGGTCCTTTCTCTTTAAAATTTTAAGAAACTCATTTCTATAAATAAATAAAGTCTTCCTCTCGGGCAGAAATGTTTAATGGGAATCTCAAATACTGTACACTTCTTAGTTTCCACACGAATACCATTAGTAATTGTGGCGCAGAAACCAAAACAAAGAGAAATGCACATTGCACACTGCAGTATTTAAATACAAACGCACGCGCGCAGAGAGAGAGAGAGAGAGAGAGAGAGAGAGAGAGAGAGAGAGAGAGATTTGTTTAAGAAAGTGGTTTTAAGATATCATTGTTCTTATTGATTCGTTTATATAGTAGTTATTTGCTTTAAATCAATCTATATTTTGTTTGATGGGGAGGAGAGTGTATTTGTTGCTATGACGACGCATAAAGAGAATTTGTTCAGTTTCTATATATAATTTGCGTTTCATTGTTGTGAGTTAAAAAGTAGTAATTGTTTTTAGTCAAACATCGAAATAAAATCTAGTGTTAAAATATCAAAGGACATTTACATTTGGATTAACAAACCAGCTAAATTTATAATTTTTTGTAAATGAAATTATTGAATGTATGACGAATTTTGAGGATTCATTTTCAAAATTAAATTCATATTAAAATTACGTTGCGTATATTATTATATATATATATATATATATATATATATATATATATATATATATATATATATATATATATATATATATTATATATATATATATATATATATATATATATATATATATATATATATATATATATATATAATTGCTGAAATGGATTTGCTACTGTATATTAATTTGCTATCAATTCATGACAAAAAAGATTAACTCGGTCAGTTACAGTTCTTCATTTGTATTAAAATTATTTGGTGAAGTACAGCAACTTGACTCGATGAGGTTTCTTTCAATGATATTACCAACTTTAAAATTTCCTTAGAGGCTGCCTCGCAGTCATTTCTATATTTTTCCTGACTTACGGGTTTGAAAACTGCATTGCAAGTATGGCCTTTATGTATACAGAGTACTTATCTAAGTTATCTTGTTTATAGTTTGTAGCTTGGACTTTCCATGTTCGACCAACATACAATTTTGGGTAGTCTTTGCATGGAAAACAATAAATGACCCTTAAGTGAATTTTGTTTTTAAGATTAGTCTTTTGAGAGAGCGGGGTGGGGGTGGGGGGTTGAAACGTACACCAAATTTTATCCTAATATATTTTAAAATATAATGAAGATATTTTCATTCAAGGTTGATACAAAATGGAAGAAAAGAACAGAGAGCATTTCTTGAAATTTCATAACCATCTTTTGCTTTATATGAAAGAAAAATGTAGGTTTCTCTTAATATTCAACTAACATACGTATCGGATAGGCATATTTCTCTCCAACCTCATATAAATAAGATTTATTTCATCCCCTGTTCAAGCATTGCAACAGATAATGTGGGTAAAAACATTGCAGTAAAGATTTGTTTTTTTTTAACTGTTTTCTTTCCATTATATATATATATATATATATATATATATATATTATATATTATATAATATTATATATATATATATATATTAATATATATATATATATATATATATATATATATATATAAGGTGTCCCCCAAAAAAGTCCCTATTTTTATTTGCCCATTATTTTATAATTATAAAGGATGTATATTTTGTTATTTTGGGTGTTTCTTCTTCAGGAAGGTAAGAAATTGGAGTTTTTATACTGTATACACCTATAAATTTCTAATCTTTCATTGCTTAATAACTAATAAATGTTGTATATTAAAACCGTTCTTTCACCATTTCAAACTTAAAACAATAACTTTTCCCAATTCTGTAGAAATTAGGAAAAGACTATATCACTACCAATAAAACCAATAAACTATAGCTTAGCAAGGCAATAAAGGCGGATCTTATTAAAAATTTGGACCGCGTCAAATTTTTTTGAAAATTTTGTCACTAGTAGTTTTTTTATGCTGTTTCTAAGTATGCAACTCATTTTTTGCTGAAATAAATATTTAACATTTTATTGGCGTTTGTTTGCAGGAATAGTGTCAGCTTCTTCATACGAACTCGCAAAAAACAGCAATTTTTGTTGTTATTAATGTTTATTTGTTGCCTGCTTACACCTACTTTAGTGTGAATATTATTGTTGTAGTGTGAGCATATGATAATGCAGTGCTGTAATCTATCTATCTACTTGCGAGTTGCCTCCGGTCAATTGAATGCCCGGTTAGGTCAATTGAATGCCCGGTTAGGTCAACTGAATGCCCGGTTAGGTCAACTGTACGCCCTTGACGATTGATTAGGTTAAGTCGTGATATTTTCGTTAAAACTAACGAAAATATTATGACAACCTAACCAATCGTTAAGGGCGTACAGTTGACCTAACCGGGCATTCAGTTGACTTAACCGGGCATTCAATTGACCTAACCTGGCATTCAATTGACTAACCGGGCATTCAAATGACCGGGAACATTAATATCAACAAAAATTACTGTTTATGCGAGTCCGTATGCAGAAGCTGGCACTATTCCTGTAAACAAATGCCAATAAAATGTTAAATATTTATTTCCACAAAAAATGAGTTGTATACTTAGAATCAGTATGAAAAACTGTACTAGTGACAAAATTAAAAAAATTTTTTTACAGTCCAAATCGTTGTTTTCATTGCTTTCAAGTGCATCTGATATTGTTATAGTGCTTTATTAGTTGTGATAGGCATGATCTTCCGGATCGGAATCCGTGCTGGTTCTCATTGAATCTTTCCAGTGTCTCCAAGAAATCATAGATTTTCTCTCTGATTATGCTTTCAAATATTTTGGTGAGATAGGACGTCAGTGACACTGATCTATAGTTCTTTACTCGATACCTATTTCTCCCCCTTTATATATATGGACAATGTTCGCTATTTTCAGGATGCTCGGTATTTCCCCCGTGTCAAGGGGATCTTCTCCAAATTCAATATTGGGATGTAGCTATTTCATTTTTAGTTTTTAATTAGTAACGCATTCAGTTTGTCCGGACCTGCAGCTGAATGTGATTTCATTTGTCCTATGGCTCGTGTTATATCTTCTGGGGCCAAATAAAAATCTGCTATACGCTCTCCTTGTAGTTTCTCTTCAAAGAATACATCTCTGTCAGGTACCACTTTGTCACTTTTTAGGGTAGTGAAAAGTGATTCGTACTGGGCTCTCAATGTTTCAGATATTTCTTTCAAATCGTCCGTTAGTTCATTATTTACTTTCCTTAAGGGCCCAATAGTGATAGTGGCGCGCGTTTCCTCTTCGCATAGCTGTAGCAGTATTTTGGGTTTTATTATTTCTACCGCATTTTCCTCTTCCTACTCTGAATGGCCCTCAATTAAGGCTTGTATTTCCCTGGCGATACCCTCCAGTTTTTCTTTATTACCTACCTGGTACTGCTGTCTGTCCATTTAATTAACTTCGCAGCTGCTCTCTTCTTCTGCAATATTGTTCCCCTTTTGCCTCTCGAAAAATTCCTCTTTCCTTTTGGAGCGTCTTTTCTTCCAAGGTTGTTAGCATTTCTTCGGTTGTTTTATCCTCTAAAACTGTTTTCCACTCTATTTGGGACATGTAGAATTTGATTTCTTCCCAATTTATAGTCTTGGAGTTAGGGTTAAAAATCGCAAATTCGCATCTTTCTTTAGTACGAGTATAAGTATTTTCTTTTAAGGCTGTCATATTAGTTGATATCTCAATTATGTTGTGGTCTGAGATAATAGTTGGGGTTATTTTTATATTGTCAATGAAGTTGGTGTTCTTCGTAAATATCAGATCCAGGCAGGCAGTTTTCCAGATGTTAACTGTTATCTCTTTTGTTAACAAATTCGTTTGTTAGAGCCATTAAATATATATATATATATATATATATATATATATATATATATATATATTATATATATATATGAAAATTATTAAGTTTAAAATACATATTAAAGGAAATAATCTTCCAAATTCGATTCGATTCGACTGACGTTTTAATCAGAAATTCATTTTAATCAAAATTTGATTCCGAAATAAATAAACAAAACTTTCGGGGAAAGAAATCTTAAATGACGTCCATTGCATTTCTTATATACGTACTTGAATTTGCACGAAACTACAGTTTTGGAAAAAAGTTCACATAAGAACAAGAAAATTCCTCAAAAGCATAAAAAATTACTAATCCCAAATGATTCGATTTTGTTTCTCAAAACTTTATTAATGTCACCAAAACGAATAAAACATTTAAAGGAAAAAAACAGGACATTACCAATTAGTAATTTTTAATGCCTTTTAAAAATTTTATATTCCTTGGCGAACTTTTTTCCCGAAATTGTAAACACGTTTATCAATATTTTCAAACTTTATGTTTATGAAGATTTGAAAAAAAAAAAAATTGCAATTGTTATCATCCATTCATATAAAGAACGACGATAGTAGTACAGTACAGTAAATTCTTAATCCATGAGACGTGCCCAGTTAACGACTTACTGTTTATAACCAACAATTGCCAATGGAATCATATAAAACTAAAGCGGTTCAAAATTGACAAGGGACCGCTCCCAGTACAACAAATTTCTGTAAGATTCGAAACAGGAGCCAGAAGCGCTTCAAAAAGGGTTATAAAAAAAAAGGTAGAACAACTCGGAAAGTTGATTCAGTATTCATAACCATGGTCTAAAGCAGGAGTTTTCAACCGGGGCTACATGTACCCCTAGGGGTACATAGTGAACTGACAAAATACGTGTTTTTCTCCTTTTCTTTTCTTTTGTAAATGTATTTATCAAAACCCATATATATATATATATATATATATATATGGGATTACATGAAAACACCTTGACTTTTCAGAGTGTACGCGGTGGAGACAAGGTTGAAAACCCTTGCATATTATATATATATATATATATATATATATATATATATATATATATATATATATATCGTCGGTTATATCTTGAAAGGGCTTAGCTCGCAAAAAGTCAATTGTTCAGGAAACAAGAAAAACTATTTTGCTGCTCTATATATTTTATATATTTTTCAATTCGTCTTAATGCTAAAAATGTTTCTGATTGGAGGAGAGCTAGGCCCTTTTGAGACAAGGTGCAGAACACGAAAACGAACCAGTCTTTCAATAAAAGTTTTTTTTCAAATTTTCGAGCTAGGCCTTTCATGATAAAACGACTATATATATATAATATATATATATATATATATATATATATATATATATATATATATATATATAAGCAGGATATTTTGACTTCATAAACGTATGAAATCCTATATTATTATTTTTAGCAGTATATGAAAATTTTTGTCATTATCTTCATTCTATTGGTAATTCGTGTAAATTGGTGGAATAAAATGAAATTTTGCAACCTTACCTGAAATGATGATACAGGAATCATTGCACCGTTCTGTATGTACCTCAGTATGTAGTACGTACCTGAAATAAACATTACATGATCAGTATGGATGCTTTCGAGCTGGCTAAAATACATGATCAGTATGAATACTTTCCAATCTAATAACATACATTATCAGTGTGAGTACTTTTGAAGTTAAAGAGAAGCGTAATATATATATATATATATATATATATATATATATATATATATATATATATATATATATATATATATATATATATATATATATCCCTAAGCAAAAGTGGAGAATATCTATTGTAATTTGTAGTAAAATTTAAGAGAAAAAGACGGACCGAACTAAGTTGGAGAAATTCGTTATTTAAAAAATAATTAAGAAAAAAATATTTCACCTTTTCCAGCAAAGAAAATTTTTCACAAAATCCGAACGACTTTCAACAAAAACCCAAAGGAATTCTACTAAATTCTTATTAATCGCGAACTAAAGTTAATTTAAATATGACAAATCACACTGAAATACTGTAAAAGACATTTATTTGAACACGAATTTACAGCAGCGGAAATAAATTCGCCGAAAAATGGAACTTGTATTAAGGAATTTCTAAAAAATTCTTATTAATACTTGTCATTCAACGTACATAAACTTTATCTTTTTATTCTGTGAATTTACAGTATATACCTGTTATTCACCTGTACTTTTTGTGTTCTGTGCCCGTTCCCAATAAAAGACAACGTCCGTATCTCATGCTGATGATGATAATAATAATAATAATCTAAAAGTAGCAGCAATGAGCGTCATTAGTTGGCCTAAGCGCTGTGCCAGTTTCTGGCACTCCCCACTAATTAATTATTCCCAGTAAATGCGCAACTATATAATTTTTATATCATAGGTTTAATATAGAATTAAATTAATTAGTTTTTTATCAGCTACAAATGATTTTAGGATTATAAATCTTTGAACTGACATTAACAGCAAGTAATATCACTAACTTTTTTTCAACCAACTGTACGCACTTCAGAAACTGTAATAACTTCAATTTAAATTAGTTTTTTTAAATTCCTTAATTCTTCCTCATTTTCATTGAATCTAAACAAAATTGCCTAAAAACTATGCAGTACACAGTAGTTTATAAAACTCCTGTACAACTTATATTAAATTAGTGTATTCTCTGCATTAAAAATGTAACCCCAGTTTCTGTTCGTCATTTATAATTACAGTATTTTGCGTATCACTTCTCATTCTTGTCAGGAAACCTTATTTTAGTTGTAATAACGTTAGCTTTGCAGACCAATGGGTGAAGGTTAGAACTTTAAAACTGGGCAAAATTTAATGTAGCCATTTTGAAATCCTACAAATTCCTTTTCACCATTTTCTCACTAGCCAGAGTCTGTCTCTCAGTGGGTAACATCTTTTCCTTATAAACGAAGTGAAAATACTGAGGTCGGGAGTTCGATTCCCGATGATACTGGTACATAATAATCCATTGAGAGTTAGTGGAATGAGTTGCACTAGTTTGACGCGAGTACTGTGCCAGTTTCTGGACCTCCTTATTGACAATCACTTGCTAACGTTCTGAGGACAAAATCCTTAGATTTTCAAGTCCTGTTCAAAACAGTGTTAGGGGCCTACTAACTAAAACTCTGGGGAGGGGTTACTCAATTTTAAGTCTTATGAATTATACTTCATATTTTGTTCAATAAATCTAAAACAAAAATTAGTGCCATAAATATAAAATAATATATCTTTGCCCTTTACATTTATTTTCGCTTTATATTTCCGTAAATATAAACTACATCTTAACTTGAAAATATATACTGTACCTACATAAAATAGTTATTTCTTCTTTTTTAAAGTACACCGAGTTCACGGTATATCTGAGAAAATAAGGCACAAACTTATAAACCATTCATCTTAAAAGAAATAAAAAACAAGTTTTTAAACCAGAAGGGACCTTTGGCCCGTATATATGAGAGAGAGAGAGAGAGAGAGAGAGAGAGAGAGAGAGAGAGAGAGAGAGAGAGAGAGAGAGAGAGAGAGAGACGGGGAGGCGGTGAGTTGATGCTCCATGGGGTATATAGCTCCTAACAAAGTTCCGCGTCAAAAATTCATGTCAACATGAAACGCCACATATCTTCATGATTCTTCATCATGAAAGAGGAAACGAAAACGAGAAAATTAATCAAATATAAAAAGTTGTTCGAAAGTGAGAAAGCTGAACAACTAAAAACAGGTGGACTGAAAGTGAGGAAGTTGAACAAATATAAAAAGTGGTTCGAAAGAGAGAAAGCCGAACAACTAAAAACAGGTGGACTGAAAGTGAGGAAGTTGAACAAATATAAAAAGTGGTTCGAAAGAGAGAAAGCCGAACAACTAAAAACAAGTGGGCTGAAAGTGAGGAAGTTGAACAAATATAAAAAGTGGTTCGAAAGAGAGAAAGCCGAACAACTAAAAACAAGTGGGCTGAAAGTGAGGAAGTTGAACGAATATAAAAAGTGATTCGAAAGAGAGAAAGCCGAACAACTAAAAACAAGTGGGCTGAAAGTGAGGAAGTTGAACAAATATAAAAAGTGGTTCGAAAGAGAGAAAGCCGAACAACTAAAAACAGGTGGCCTGAAAGTGAGGAAGTTGAACAAATATAAAAAGTGGTTCGAAAGAGAGAAAGCCGAACAACTAAAAACAAGTGGGCTGAAAGTGAGGAAGTTGAACGAATATAAAAAGTGGTTCGAAAGAGAGAAAGCCGAACAACTAAAAACAAGTGGGCTGAAAGTGAGGAAGTTGAACGAATATAAAAAGTGATTCGAAAGAGAGAAAGCCGAACAACTAAAAACAAGTGGGCTGAAAGTGAGGAAGTTGAACAAATATAAAAAGTGGTTCGAAAGAGAGAAAGCCGAACAACTAAAAACAAGTGGGCTGAAAGTGAGGAAGTTGAACGAATATAAAAAGTGGTTCGAAAGAGAGAAAGCCGAACAACTAAAAACAAGTGGGCTGAAAGTGAGGAAGTTGAACAAATATAAAAAGTGGTTCGAAAGAGAGAAAGCCGAACAACTAAAAACAAGTGGGCTGAAAGTGAGGAAGTTGAACGAATATAAAAAGTGGTTCGAAAGAGAGAAAGCCGAACAACTAAAAACAAGTGGGCTGAAAGTGAGGAAGTTGAACGAATATAAAAAGTGATTCGAAAGAGAGAAAGCCGAACAACTAAAAACAAGTGGGCTGAAAGTGAGGAAGTTGAACAAATATAAAAAGTGGTTCGAAAGTGAGGACGTTGAACACAAAATGCTTTAAAAGTGCGGAAGCTGAACATACTTAAAAACGTGGTTTGGAATATAAAGAAAAGAACAGACGTAACAAAATATTTATTAAAAAATAAAACAAAGTCGGGGGTTCGAATCCTGATGGTGCTGGTTTTAATAATCCTGAAATTGATGCAATGGGCAGCATAAACTGGCCAGAGCACTATGCCATTGCTGACCCTCCTGATATATATATATATATATATATATATATGATGAAGGTAATGTTACATTCAAGCATAAATAAATGAATAGAGGGTAAAAAATAGAGAAAAAATACCATTTCCTTAAAAAAAAAAAAAAAAAAAAATTAACAAAATAATATTGTCTAAATGCGTCGTTTTCTTTTGCAGGCAAAATATATGCAATACGTTTTCGCAGAAATGGCATTATTATAAGAAGAATTGCGCCCAACATGAGCGCTTCCTTGCCTAAACAATGAACTATTAAATGCGAATAATAGGTACTTTAAGCTTTTCTGTCAAGAGTAAATGACGCTAAGTTACACAAAATTATTAAATGTCATGATAATGCAATTGTAGAAACGCGAAATAAGTAGGGCTTTTAAGTTTAAAATGCTTAATTTACTCGCGTATTCATTTTCTTAATAAGACTTTAAAAAAATAGTAGTAGTAGTATATATATATATATAGGAACTAATATTTAATAGTTAAGGTGCAACGATAAGATGAAAGATACAGAGGAGGGAGGGAGGGAAAAGTGCGGAATAACAACGAAACAACGAAGCAATGAAGACACGAGACAAAGCGAGTCATTAGAAGAGGAACTGAAATGGGGGGACAAAGAATTGGAAGCTATTCCAATGACGAAAAAAAAATAAATAAATAAAAAAGCCGCTCCTACACAGCAACTTGGACTCAAGAATGGTTCTTACGTTTTATGAATCATTAACTTTTATGAGTTATTCTTATGCAAAGCAACGATATAGGCGAAAACAACGTATTCAAGACGGCTTCCGAAGTTATATAAGAGCTTGTCCCATTATATTCTCCACTAATTAGATTCCTTAATATAACAAGAAAGGATAAAAAATCTCCAAATAACGTTTTTATACAGTATTTCTCCCTTATTTACAAAGTGTTCCAAATTATATATTTGGAGACGTTGTTTATCGCGATCATAAGCCAAGAAATAATTTTTACTCTGAATAATGACAAATTCACATCGAACGATTGTTTTTTTTTTAATTTTAATACATCCTACATCCTAAGTAACTAACTAGCTATATATATATATATATATATATATAATATATATATATATATATATATATCTCTTTACTTCCAGGTGAGCTTTTTATTTGTACAGAAACGAATACAAAGTTATTCAAAAGGAATAATTTAATTGATATGCAATGAAAAACTACTGTAATGAATCAGCGATTACAAATATATATATATATATATATATATATATATATATATATATATATAGAGAGAGAGAGAGAGAGAGAGAGAGAGAGAGAGAGAGAGAGAATTTGTATCAGAACAACAAATTGTCATTTTTGCTGTACACTTTGCATATACTCTAAAGGTACAGAATGAACTGTAGTGAATATTCGGAAAATTAAGTAACGTATACAGATAAAGAAAGAAATTCACCGAAAGAATGAAATTCCAAACAATCACTCCCCCCCCCCCCCCAAATGTACTAATTTCCTGTAAATTTCAATGTTTTCGTTGAATTTATTTCAACAAGAGCATAATGACAGACATTCAGAGCTACTCTGTGTATACAGCGTAATGTTTTATTATTTAATAGTTTGCATTATATAATATATATATACCCTCTATATATATATATATATATATATATATATATATATATATATAATATATATTATATATATATATTATATATATATTATATATATATATATACTGTATATATATATATATATATATATATATATATATATATATTATATATATATATATATATATATATATATAAGGGTGTCCCAGGAGGAAATGTCAAGAATGCACCATTTCACTCTTTGGGTATTTCTACTGTAAGTAGAAAGTATTACATCGATATGGGTCTGATTCCCAACCGTTACCGAGATACAGGCCTCTACATTTGGGTAATTAAAACATAATAAAAAGGCGATCTTAGATACTATTTAATGACACTTGTGGTTTACAAAAAGTACAAACATACAATACACTATTGCACTTATTGCAGAATGGTTTCAAAGTGACCCCCTCCTTCAATGCACGCGGCGAGCCTCCGATCCATCGAGTCTTGCCAAGGAAAACACGGAAGTTCATTTCTGAGGTTTATGAACGCATCCTGTATACGTGCAACCAACTGCTCCCTAGTTTCGGGCTTACCCCGCTGATAAACGTTACTCTTCAAGAACCCCCAGACCAAAAAATAATGTAAATAAATAATGTGAGGATCTGCACAGTTGCCAATGTATCATTAATCTAAGATCGGCTTTTTATTATGTTTTAGTTGCCCAAATGTAGAGGCCTGTATCTCGGTAACGGTTGGGAATCAGGCACATGTCGATATAATACTTTGTACTTAGAAATACCCAAAGAGTCAAATGGTGCATTCTTGACATTTCCTCCTGGGACACCCTGTGTGTATATACAGGGTGGGCCGTAAGTTTCCATACATAGGAAAAATAAACATTTTGTTATGGACAACCATTTTTATTTATATAATATGCTCTACATGGTTGCCATTGTTTTGAAAACACATTTCAATACGTGTTCCCCACTGTTGATGAACACGCATTAGCACAGTTGACGTTATGCTTGTAATGGCGTTGGTGATACGTTCCTTTAGATGATTTATGTCTCGTATCTTTTCCTGATACACCATGGCCTTCAAGTGCCCCCAAAGATAGAAATCAAGGGGGGTGAGATCTGGGGATCTGGGAGGCCACTCCACAGGACCACGCCGACCAATCCAAGCATCCGGAAACTGCTGCTGATCCAAATACCGACGCACGTGAAGACCATAATGAGGTGGAGCTCCATCTTGCTGGAAGTAAACTGGGAAGTTACCTTCCTCGTTTAGCAGGGATGGGAAAATCTCTTCTTGCAACATGTTAAGATACCTTTCGGCATTAAGATTTCCACTGACAAAAATTGGTCCAATAATTCTGTCACCCCATATCCCGGCCCACACCATCACTTTACCGGCACCTTGCATCTTCGTCGGACTCAGCCAGTTAGGGTTAGCATTACTCCAATAACGTATGTTTTGCCGATTAACCTCTCCATTGACGTAAAAGTTTGCTTCATCAGTAAACAAGATCTTACGTCAAACGCATATTCTTAGGGTATCTGAAACATAAAAACAAACGTTTAATTTTTCCTATGTATGGAAACTTACGGCCCACCCTGTATATATATATATATATATATATATACGAGGAGTGATCAAAAAGTATCGATAATTTTATTGCTACGGACAAATGAATGCAAATAAGAAATAACCGTTTACATGCGAGTCATCCTGCCCTCTGGCGTTTGCAGTCTGAAGCAAAATCTGCTACCATGAGCAGGGTTGCCGAAGTTGGTACAATTGTACCAAATCTGGTTCATTCGACCCTATCTGGTACATTTGGTACAACCTTCCTAAAATTTGGTACAATTTGAACATTTTATTGAATGAAGTACTAATCACTTCGATTTTATACAGAAACGAATATACACCAGGCACTTAGGTGCATATCTTTCCTAATTTGCTTTCTAGATACAATTCAAATCTAGCGCCAATTGAAAATCGGATGCAAAACGAGAACTAATCGTTTATGATATGCCACTTTCATCTGACAAGGTTAAGGAACCGGAGAAATTTTGGTATGCAGTGTCCATGGAAAAATGTAGTGACCAACCTCGATTCCCAGCTTTATCAAAATTAATGCTTAATCTAATGTCTTTGCCCCATTCATCTGCCGCTGCTGAGAGAATATTTTCCCAAGTAACAAACATCAAAACAAAAAATAGGTCTCGACTCAAAACACATACCCTCAATGGGTTACTTCACAGCAAAAATTTATTAGAAACTTGTGAATGTAAATCATGGCAGCCCTCTCAGAATCTGGTTGATAGTGTAACAAATAAGACATGGCGTTTGAATGAACGCTTAGAAGACATGGAAATGGCTCAGTTTTAATAAAGGTACGTTGTTTCTGTACATTTTAAATATTTGGTACAAGCTTATTAAAATTTGGTTCATTTTACTATCTTCATTTGGTACAATATGAAAAACTTCAGTGGCAACCCTGACCATGAGTCAGTAGTTGGTTGGAACGCTTAAAAGGAGGGTGTGTTTTTGCAGTACGTATAAATCTCTGAAATGGAGCAACGCGCGTTCGGAGACGTACGAAATGATTAAAACAGCTTTTGGAAATGATGCTCTCAGTGTAGCTAACGTTTACAAATGGCACAAAAATTTTAAAAATGGAGGAACATCGCTTGAAGACAAGGAACGCAGTGGCCGCCTTTCCACTTCTCGTACGGACGAAAATGTCCAACAGATTCGATTTCTGGTACGAGCAAATGTTTCTCCATTTTTAAACTTTTTGTGCCATTTGTAAACGTTAGCTACACTGAGAGCATCATTTCCAAAAGCTGTTTTAATCATTTCGTACGTCTCCGAACGCACGTTGCTCCATTTCAGAGATTTATATGTACTGCAAAAACACACCCACCTTTTAAGCGTTCCAACCAACTACTGACTCATGGTAGCAGATTTTGCTTCAGACTGCAGACGCCAGAGGGCAGGAAAACTCACACATGTAAACGGTTATTTCTTATTTGCATTCATTTGTCCATAGCAATAAAATTATCGATACTTTGTTATCACTCCTCGTATACATATATATATATATATATATATATATATTATATATATATATATATATATACGCACAAAAATGAAAGGTGCTACCACAAATTTCTAATATATATATATATATATATATATATATATTATAATAGAAATTTCTCCCCAAATCTTTTTTGTTTTTATATCTGTGGTTCGGCCTCTTTTAACGACAAGTTTTTCAAGGGAGTTGGAAAGCTTTTCATTTGTGGTTTTAATTACAAGAGCCAGATAGTTCAATAAACTTGATGAAAAGCGTTTCTTTGCCAGCAAATGGCCTTTCTCCTTGATAATTAACATTGGTCCCTTTGCATTATGCCTCTACTGATGAATTTATAGGGAGATTCGAAGTATTAACAGAGAGGAATTGTCCCAAGTTGAAAGGAGATGAAAATATAAATAGCTGTTTGTTACAACATTAAAATAAAGTAAAAAAAAAAATGTTCTTCTCTTAAAAAGGTTAGGTTAAATTTAGTTTAGAATTATATATATATATATATATATATATATATAATATATATATATATAATATATATATATATATATATATTGATAATGTTGCAAAAAATTGCAAATGTATTTCTAATACAAATATAAATATCCTTTTAATAATATATGTATATTATTATTAATATCTGATATTTCTTGAGAATATATCTTCTCAGTATTTTAATATTATTTGCATACATATTTAACTTGAAATCTGTAGGGAAATATTGGAAATATTCAATCTATTCTCAACCTTATATGTACTGTATATGTTTAGATACACAATGAAACAGAGAAAACGATGTTCCCGCCTGTAATGTAACGGTAACTATGTAAAAAAGAGCCTTTGTTTAAATATATTTGTTCTATTCTTCAATTCGAACAGGAACTATAATGTAAAATGACATATATATTATATATATATATATATATATATATATATATATATACACACGTGTGTATGCATGTGTGTACAGTATAACGGCACAGTTTACAGTTGTTTCATTATCTGTTCCCGTCTCGCTGCCGTATGTTCGAAAACCAATAATTTAAACGAAGTTTATCTTAACTTTATAAGTTACGTTCATTAGGCCAATTTTAGTAAAGAAACAAAGGGAAAGTAATTGTATTCAAGATGTTCGGAATAAACTCGCATAAAAGAACGTAAGACGCATCCGCATTAAGCAAACATATAAAGAAAGAGACGCTACGAGCTCTCATGTAGAAGAATGAATACATTATTACGCCCACTGTTCACGAGGTGGTTCATTGTAGCTAACTCATAAAACTGCACATGAATACGCTTCTCTTTTGTGCATTATTGAAGCGTGTTTCGTTGTGGAAATACCTCGAGAGAGAAAATTGGGGACGCTTTTGAGAGAGAGAGAGAGAGAGAGAGAGAGAGAGAGAAAAGCGATATGAGATACCGGATAGTCAATGGTAAGGAAAGAGCTAGGAAGCTAGGAAAGAGCATTAAAATAAACCACAAAAACATGTCATCTTGACCCAAAACTTACATCTTATGAGAACGAACATTATTCCCCGCTTTTATAACGCTTCTGTGGCTAAGGTTGTACTTATTTTGACAAAGGACGTTGGGTTTATTGCAACAGCGTCTTTTAGCCAAGCCAAAATGGGTCATTAAGTTTCAAGAGAATGAAGTAAGGGAGTCGAGCGTTCACCCGGACTGCCCCATCTCTACATATAAATAATACTTAAGACCATACACTAAAAATAACAATAATAATGAAATGGTACAACAATATACAGAAAACAACTGCACTGTCTTCCTATAATAATTACATACAGGATTAGTTATGGACCATTGTTGTAATATATTCGCCTGAAAAAAGAAAACGTTACAAATAGGGGCATAACTTTAAAATAAAATAAAATAAATAAAAAATAAGTTACCGAAGAAGGAAATATGCAAAATTTTAAAGATATCAAGAAATATAAAATGAACACTCCCGTATACCATAAAATACCATGTTTACTAATCTGTATACATGATAGGCGATAATGGTCAGTCAGTCAGTCAGTTATGTCTTGAGAACCAAAGTGTAGTTTTACACTCAAAACCCTCTTTTTATTTAATTTAAACCCTTGGTTCGGTTTAGTCGTGATATTTTCGTGTTTTTTTTATATATACAGTATATTATATATATATATATATATATATATATATATATATATATATATATATATATATATATATTGACGATTGATTAAGTCGAAATATTTTCCTTAGTTTTAACAAAAATATCACGACTAAACTTACCCAATCGTCAAGGACGAGAATGTTGTTTGGCTGTTATTTATGTATTTAAGGTATTGATTATATCTTTAAAAATATTTTCCTCCTCGAGGAGGATACAGCCCTTTACACCGACCTCCATAGCCTGCTAGGGGATAGGGTGTGTGTGTAGTTTTAGGAGACTTCAACTGTCGCGGCATAAAATGGGAAGACAGGACTGCTGATGCTGAAGGGAGGAGACTAGTTGACTTTGCTGATGAGAACTTCCTCACTCAGTGGGTCAATGAGCCTACACGAGGCGAAAGCGTTCTAGAATTAGTATTCACGACCGAAGACAACCTCGTCACTGGCCTCGCCGTTGACGAATCGTTGGGCGGGAGTGATCACGGTCTGATTAGGTTCCGTGTGTGCGTCCCTCGGGTGAAGCGTAGTAACTCGAGAGGCAGTAAGCTCGATTTACAGCGGGCGGACTTTGTTAGCCTCCGGGATAGCGTAGGTGAGATGGGGTTAGAGGTCGGCGGCGATGTTGAGGGAGTGTGGAGTGCATTTCGGGAGGAGTTTATGGTGCTGCAGTCTGCTGCCATACCCTCAAAACCGGTCACCCCTGCTTCAACGCAGCCTAAGTGGTTCACTCGTGACATCGCTTCGGCTATTCGAAATAGGAAAGCCGCGTATAGGAGGGCGAAGGCCAATCGTTCCCATGAGAACACTGAGGCCTGTGCAGGGAAGTGAAGGCGAAGGTTAGGCTAGCGAAACGTAACGAAGAACTACGGGTGGCAAGCCTCTGCAATGGGAACCCTAAGGAGTTCTTCAGTTATGTTAATAGTAGAAAGCCCATTAGAAGCATGATAGGTCTGTTAAAGGACCGAAGCGGCGTTCTGCGGACCTCCGACGCGGACATCGCTAATGTGCTTAATGAGTACTTTGCGGGAGTGTTCACCAGGGAGGACACCCGCGTCATTCCCGAGCCAGGCGTCAGGCACGAAGGTGCTGGCCTAGATAGTGTTCAGTGTACCGCGACAGTCGTTGCCGATGGAATAGACAAACTGAGCGCTTTTAAGGCTCCTGGGCCAGACCAATTCCTCCTCAGAGTGTTGCGGTGAGTGTGCGACCAGGTGGCTCCCCACCTGGCTACAGTCTTCAACAAATCGTTGGAGACAGGCCAGGTGCCTGGTGACTGGAAGGAAGCCAACGTGACCCCTATCTTTAAGAAAGAGGATCACGAAAGTCCAGGGAACTATCGTCCCATTAGTCTCACTTCAGTTGTAGGTAAATTATTACAGGGGATAAAAGCGGATAGGATCCTTGACCATTTGGATTACTACAAGCTGCTTGGGGATTCCCAACATGGGTTTAGACGGCATAGGTCGTGTCTCACCAACTTGCTCGAGTTTTTCCACGTCATGTTGAGTGAGTATGATAAGAGTAGGGCGATTGATATACTTTATCTCGACTTTCAGAAAGACTTTGATAAGGTACCTCACGGCCGGCTAATAGCCAAAGTGCGCGCGCTGGGTATCGGTGGGGAAGTAGGTAGATGGATTGAAAACTGGCTGAAGAATAGGCAGCAGAGGGTTGTAATTAAAGGGGTTAGGTCGGGTTGGGCCTCGGTCACTAGTGGGGTTCCTTAGGGTTCCGTTTTGGGCCACTGTTGTTTATCATTCACATAAATGATATCGACGGTGGCATCGTCAGTCAGATCGCCAAATTCGCTGATGACACGAAAGTTGGGGGCCAATGTTGGGACGCCCGAAGCGATCGAGCAACTGCGTGCGGACATAGGTAGGATAGGAGAGTGGTCCGGAAAATGGCAAATGCCGTTTAACTTGGGTAAATGCAAGGTGATGTACATTGGCTACGCCAATCCCAGGTCGGACTACTCGATGTGGCGGAGCAATATCGAGGCGACTGATTTGGAAATGGACTTGGGTGTGCTAATTAGCAGCGACCTTAAGTTTACGAAACAGTGCAGAGAGGTGGAAAAGAAAGCCCAGAAGCTGTTGGGTTATATCAGGAGGCAATTTCAGTTTCGGAACAAGGAGATTGTGCTCTCTCTGTACAATTCCCTGGTTCGGCCGCACCTGGAGTATGCTGTGCAGTTCTGGTCGCCCACCCTCAGGAAAGATATTGAGAGGCTGGAGCGAGTGCAGGCGAGTGCCACAAAGTCAATCCTTTCCGTTAGGCATATGGGCTACAATCGACGGTTACGCGCCATGAATTTGTTTTCGCTGGAAACTCGGAGGCTGCGCGGTCAACTCATCGAGGTTTTCAAGTTCTTACGCAGGTTCAACGATGTCGATTTTAGAAGCATGGTTAGTTTAAATGATAACCCAACTCGCAACAAAGGTTGGAAGTTGGATGTGAAACGGTTTAGGACTAGTGTGTGTGGAAATTACTTTACGTATAAGATCTGTGACACGTGGAACAGTTTACCTTCAGAAGTTGTGAACAGTTCCTCTGTGGATCATTTCAAGAAAAGGTTAGACCAAATCTTGCACACTATTTGAGTGTGTAGAAAATTTTCCCTGGCACCCGTTGCCATTGGTACCTCCTCGGTATGGGCTGCAAGCCCTTTTGAGGTACTTCTTTTCCTTGTAACTCTCTCTCTCTCTCTCTCTCTCTCTCTCTCTCATATATATATGTATATATATATATATATATATATATATATATATATACAGGGTGTTTCAGGAGGAAAGGTCAATACTTCGGGAGGTGATAGTATCGGTCATTGTGAGAAAAAAAGTTCATATGAACATGTGTCTAATTCTGAATGTTTACAGAGATAGAGCTGTTTGAATCTACAAATACAAAAGCATTGTTAATGGTAATCAAGAAAGAGAAGCCAATTACTGTTTCTAACATTTAATGTTTAAACATTGGCATTTTGAATGGTATCAGATATAGAAATGACAAATTTGTTACAGTTTACAATACGTTTAAATCCCACCGTTAACCTCAATGCACTTTGCAACTCGTGTGCGAAGATCGCGTGTTGTTCGTCTGAGTTGATCTTGACGTTCCTTTATGCGGGCAGCAGTATCCAAAATGCGCGCGAGCAATTCGTCTCGTGTATCCACCTTTCTTTTGTAAACTTGACTTTTCATCCACCCCCACAAACATAATCTAACGGGGAGAGGTCTGGAGGCCTTGGTGGCCATTGAATGGGACGACCGCGGGGGGAGGAAGAGCTGCGCGCGCATCAGATTCAAACAGCTCCATCTCCGTAACCATTCAGAATTAGACACATGTTCATATGAACTTTTTTCTCACATGACCAATACTATCATCTTCCGAAGTATTGACCTTTCCTCCTGAAACACCCTGTGTGTGTATATATATATATATATATGGCTTGTTAAAATTGCGGGGGTATAACGGAAAAGTACCCAAATTTGATTTTGATTAAATACAAATAAAGAAGAATTATTACAATTAATTATTTTTAACATTCCCACATGAAGTCAAGTCCAATTCGAAGCAGATATACGGGCTTTTGTGGCCAGTGTCGTAACACCTCTTCCCGTCGATCAGCGAAGTTCAGCGATATTAGGTCTGGAAAATGTAGTTGTATGGGAGACCTTCCTCGGCATCCAGATTCGACTCGCGGTTCGGATCCCACGTAAAAGTTGTAAGTTCCTTTCGTCGTATGACTTTATTAAATATTATAAAGGAGGTTAAACAACCCCATCCTTATATTACTCCAAGTAAATAAACTTTATACGTGTTTAATTTAAACTAAATTTCTTTCGTTCAATTTTTAACCAAACTTGGCCTGAATTTTGAACGCTGTTAGTCAAAATTCCCCTAAAAAATCCGTTTTAGGTTAAGATTTTAAATCTTTTTAAGTGGGTGTGTGGGGGGGGGGTAGGGGGGGGAGTAGATGAGAAAAAGTACATCAATTATTAATAATTATTTTCAAGTGACGATATGAATAATTGATAATTAATTATTTATCATAATTAAGGAGGGTTATTTTTAATTAAGTAGTCTGAAAATAAATTTTGATTGCACAATTAATAATAATAATAATAATAATAATAATAAATGGCTCACCTGAAGATCAGGGTCCCCAGCCTTCTTTAGTTAGCCTTATAAGGCTAACTAACGAAAATATCACAACCTAACCTAACCAATCGTTAGGTCAACTGTACTGCCTTGAAGATTGGTTAGGTTAGGTCGTGATATTTTCATTTGTTAGCCTTATAAAGCTAACTAAAGAAGGCTGGGGGCCCTTGATCTTCAGGTGATCCTTAATAATAAAAATAATAATAATAATATTGTTACTATTATTAAAAAACTTACACCTGTTTGGAATTTAAGTGTAATTAAACTAAATTATAGTAAACCTTATTTGAACTATATAATTTCACCTAATTATATTTCCTTTGTTGTAAGCTATAATTTTAAATAGCAATTAGGCTATTGAACTGCAGTCAGGCTAAAAGTTAAACTTAGTTCGAAAAACTAAAAGTACCAATTTGTTTCAAAAACTGTCCAAAATATGTACGATACATTTAACCTGCATTTAATGAACTGTTCAATTAATTCTGCCCCCGAACTCCCAACCCCCCAAACTAAAAAGAAAAAGTTTGTAATTTTATAGAAATACAAATTATTGTTGTCACGTTTAAAGTTTTTCATTAAAAAAGTTACACTTTACATTACTAATTTTAGAATAGTTGAGCATATTGTAAAACTAAGAAAGAATTATAATTATATTTACTGTTAATAATAAAAGCATTCATATTATGAGTAACTATACTGAATTACCTCACTTTTTCTGTCACGTTTACTATTATTTTTCGTGTAACTGCTAAAATAAAAATATACATTGCATGTACGCATTTATCCCATTTTTTAAATTTGCAACTTAAAATCTAATGACCACCGAAATAAGAAACAAAATATAAGTATTTTTACAACAGGTTTAGTTATTTTAAACAGTTACAAAGGTTACCCTTCAAACAACGATACAACTGCGTTTTCTCTGAATGCTCATGTATAGCTTCCATTTTCTCTTACCTTGTATCGATGTTTCTTTTTGCAAGCATGGCCTGTACTGCCACAGAAAACGGACGCTTTGCTTAGTAAAGGAAAATCTTGACAATGTACGAAACGAAATTTTAAGGGTAACTTTAGAAACTGAAAATATATTTAAAATTTACTATTGTCCATTAAAAAATTCTCCGACAGTTAAAATAAACTTTATAATATGTACGAAAATATTTTTTACGTTCATTACGAGTTTAATCCTCACCTGAACTTATTTCATTAATTATAATAAGTTAGTCTTAATTATAATATGGAAATCACAGTTTACCAATTAATTAATACATAAAAATATCTCTCTCGTAAATCAAACTAAAGAAAAAGGAAATTATGTTAAATATCATTAATCATTCGTACGAAGCAATATTGTAAACTACAAAATCCAAGTAATTCAATGATATATTTCTTATTATTACAAAATTACAAATGTCTTCTATATCCATTTGTGTAGAGTTTTAAAATCCATTTGTGTAGAGTTTTAAAATCAACAAACTAGTTACACTGAACACTAGCTTATTCATTCAGTTATTTAGTTTTTATATCATATTTTACTATAACAAAGTATATGAAAGTATTTCCCACAGGATGTAAAATCTTTAAATAATATTCAATTATTCTTTAAACTATCAAAAAATTGTTCCTTGGAAATTAATGTTTCAGCAGCAGATATCAGAATTCAATATGGACTCGTAAATACTCATTAAACTTCCAGATAGTAAAAACAAATGACTGTTAATGACTATAATAATCATTATCGTCAATGATTATAAATTAAATTTTAAGTATGAAAAATAGCTCTTGTTTAATTGTGTATTCTAATACGTCACTCCTACTTCATACTTTATTTATACTTAGGGCGGGAGCTCGAACCCCTATCACACTGGTAACAATAGTCCAGGAATTAGTACAATGGGTGCCAGCCTGTAGCTCAGTGGGCAATGCCGCTTCCCAATAAGGGAAGTGAAGACAATGAGGTCGGGAGTTCGAATCCGATAATATTGGTAATAATAATAATACAGGAGACAGCGCAATGGGCCGCATAATTGTTGCCTGAGCGCTGTGCCATTTCCTGGCACTCTTGTCCTCTATTTATTATCTATACTTAAACTTCTCTCACTATTAATATATGAAATATAATAACTACAAATGAAATGCTGTTCAAAGTTGATTGATTGAATTACTGGGATTTTCTTAACCTCCCTCGCAACATCGACATATGACGGAGGGGAGCTACGGCTTTACATGGATCCGAACCACGGGTCGTTACATTATCTGAACGCGGAGTACGGTCTCCCATTCAACTACTCTCCCGACTCAATTTCGCGTAGCTTCGCTGATCGACGGGGAGCGACATTATGACATTAGCTGCGACAGAGCCCAGTTACAGCCGATGCTGAGATAGTATTGAATATTATTTTTATGCAAGGAAATTACACGGTTGATTCTAAGTCTTTACTATGACTCTACAGGATCCTTTTAGTATGTAGCATCAAGAGTCATGGGTCAAAAAGAGTCATGGGTCAAAAAATAGAGCCAGTACGTTCCCGGATAGTGTTTATGCGGACTCCGAGTTAGAACCTACTTCAGAGAAGAACCTTTCTCGAACGTATTTCGACACGTAATACAGAACCAAACTGTCAGAAATTGGCAGCAACTGACCAAAACTGGCAGATACTGCACTTAAACTGGTAATCGTGAAGAAACTTTCTCTAAGTAAAACGTGTCACGATAAATACGTATAAGAGTGATACGTTTTCTTTATTCTACGAAGAATATTGAGAATAATTACGAAATATAAGATACGAACCAACTCTGAAATGTTAATGAAAAAGAACAAAACAGAAACAAATTAAAAATTGTGCCATAATGAGAACTTCTGACAAAGAACGTGAAACTGGAAGATCTCGTGTTATTTCTATATTATCTAAATACCTGCCTCCAAAAATTATATGTATATATTTATGAAGGTTCTTTTTAACTGAAACATATATATAATTCAATATTTTTTAAGGTATTTTTATAAAAATAATAATAATAATAATACTGTAATAATAATAATTAGTGTTTTTTATTTAATAAATTTGGAAAATATTAATTAGTATTATTATTATTAATAATTTAATTATTTTGTCTTGAAAATTGTTCATTTTTAATTTGCGTTTGGCCTTCCATTATCCTGAAGGAAAGTGAATGGTGAAAAAGGCCAGATTCCGATCAGAAGAATCACACAAAGTAGATATTTTTTTTTTTTTGGTCCCTGCAATTTACTTATTTTAAATTGCTGAAAATTTAGTTTGTTTTAAATTTCAATGTTATTATATATATACACACACACACACATTTACTTTCAAATACTGTAGTTTTTAGAGAATTAAACGAAATAACTTCTTTATATTTAGATTCATAATAAGTATTTATTCATTTCCAACAAATAATCACCAAAAATTGCTTACTCATCTTGACCCAAAAAGGGATCCAGTATTCAATCCACTGGTATTTGAAATAACTCATCACCCGAATAATTTGGACCATAATGAGTCCAAAATACCTCCTTATTCTCAAAACTACCAAAATAATGTACTAATTTTATTTTAATATATTTATGAGTTGGACCTTATTAAGGGAATTACATTAATTAATTAATTACATCAACTTGCTTTGAAGCAAATGGAAAACATTCCGAACATTTATTATTATTATGGTTCCATAAAAAAATGTATTTCCCCAACGGATTACAAGTTCCAAAGTATTTCCCAATGCGTGAACACTTTTTGGACATACTATAATATATAGCTTTTAAGGCAGTGGTTCTTAACCTTTTTAGGCTGCAACCCATGCCTTCGAACAGTTTACTCGTAATTAATATATAATAAAATAAATAATTAATGGTAAAATGATTAGGGATAACATAAATAAATGATAAATGACAATTTAATGACCCAATCAAAATAGCTTGGCGACCCAATGGTTAAGAACGGCTGTTTTAGTGATGAATGTATCAGATATTGTAACTTCCGAAGCAGGTCATGAAGAGTGTTACTCTAATTCACATTGAAAAAAAATGAAGGTAACATTTAATCGAATTCCTTCTCGACCTTTTTACGAGCAACATTTCACATTTCACAAAAAGTACTCGCTATTTTTTAGAAATCTCCAAGTAAACTTACATGAAGGTAATTTGTAAAAGTTGTCTGCAAGTTTT
>JAJOZX010003129.1:367500-400000 GCA_023014485.1 Bathynomus jamesi
TCCTAACTTAGACACTTTCCCGAGTTGTTGCAAATGGATGGTGGACGGGGATGAATTGAGTTTCTGGGCCAATTCTTCGACAGTTGTTGAACAGTCTTCTTCAAGTGCGGCTAACAGCAGCAGGTCATCATCAAACTCAGCAGGGCGTCCAGAGCGTGCTGCATCTGTCAAACAGCAGTCACCATTCCTAAACTTTTGAAACCATCTTTGACATTTCCTCACATGCAGAATATCGTTGCCATAAACGTCCTGAATGTTTCGCGTTGCTTCAGTGCACTATTCCCTTTTTTGAACTCGTAAAGCATTATATGCCTGATATGCTCTTCTGATACCGCCATGTTTATGAGGGGTTCACATAAAGCAAAACACACGTCTTCACTGGTCAAGGTCTGTAAAGTATGTAGCGAAACACGATAGATCTCCTCTTAGATATAACCTTCGGAAAATTTATGCTTAAACCGAGTAGGACTAGTTTAAACTTAATCTATCGTAAAAAACGACATTACTTATGGGATGACCTGATATATATATGTGTGTGTGTGTGTGTTTTACACACCCACGGGGAGAAAAAAAGCTATTCCAAGACCTTTCCTATATTCCAACACTTCGTCAAGGAATGAAGAAAAGATGCAAAGGAGGGAATAAATGGATGCATAACTATATATATGTATATATATACACAGGGTGTTTCATAACATGTGGGACGCACTTTCAGGATGGATTCAGGACCTGAAAACAATGAAAAAAGTTCATATAAATATATGCCCCTAATCGCTTTGTTTCCGAGTTACAGCCCGTTTTATGTTCCAGCAATTCTTTCCGCAAACTGTTTACAAACACTGCTTGCCAACAATATTTATGAGTGTGTACGAGACTTATTTCATGTATGGCCTTGCCGATTGTAATGTTTCGTACACTCTTTGACATGTTTCAATATCGTTGAGTGTAGAGCTATCAGTCAGTCAGTGGTGCATCGCGGTGTTTCACTGTTCGTATTCGTAACTTCTTACCGTGAATAAGTGCAGTCTTGTGAAAAAAACAAAACTTTAAAAGTTTTTAGACTATTCAGTGATAGTGTGCATTTGAAGTGAGAATGGAAGCTTATTCAAACAGAAAAATAGCAGATATGCATCTCATGTATGGACTTGCCGAGTGTAATGCGGCCGCAGCAAGACGTCTGTATGCGGAAAGGTTTCCGAATCGCCGTCTACCAGATAAGAAGACCTTTCGAAGAATAGACGAGCGTCTTGGTGATACAGGATCATTCAACAAGCGAGTTTCAGATGGTGGTAAACCAATCAGCGCCAGAACTTTTGAGTTGGAGGAGTGGGTCCTGAATCGTGTGGAGAGACATCCTGGTGTCAGCACCCGAAGGATAGCAGCAGCAGAAGCTGTAAGATACACAACTATGTGGAGAATTTTACGGGAACAACAGCTTTACTCATATCACATTCAGAGAGTACAAGGCCTTACTGAAGCTGATTTCCCACCACGAGAGGCTTTTTGTACTTGGTTTCTTCAACAGTGTGCTCGCGATCCTCTTTTTCTCTTCTCCGTGTTGTTTTCTGATGAGGTTGCCTTCACGAGAAATGGTGTGATCAATTTTCACAACACTCATCACTGGGCCGAAGAGAATCCGCATGCTATTATCCAGTCGGCATCAACAACAATTTAGTATCAATGTATGGGCAGGACTTATTGCCGACAACTTAATCGGTCCTTTTGTTTTGCTTGGAAGATTAACAGGAGAATCCTATTCCAATTTTTTAAGGAATGATTTAAGCGATTTACTTGATGAAGTTCCTCTTGGTGTTCGACGTCGTATGTGGTTTATGCATGACAGCGCTCCGCCTCATTTTAGTCGAGTAGCCAGAGACTATTTGGATGACCATTTCCCTGATAAACGGATAGGCCGTGGAGGACCCATTACTTGGCCTGCTAGCTCCCCGGACCTGAATCCACTAGATTTTTACCTGTGGGGTCATCTAAAATTCATCGTTTACGTGACACCCATTGACAACGTTGAAATGCTTCGCCAACGTGTAGAACAAGTATGCCAGAAAATCCGAGCAATACCTGGAATGTTTGAACGCGTCAGGCAGTCTATGACGAGGCGTGTTCAATCGTGTATTCAAGCGCAAGGCGGTCATTTTGAGCACTACTTTTAAAGGCAAGGCGGATACTTGGTGAAACACATAACGGGCTGTAACTCGGAAACAAAGCGATTTCGGGCATTTGTTTATATAAACTTTTTTCATTGTTTTCAGGTCCTGAATCCATCCTGAAAGTGCGTCCCACATGTTATGAAACACCCTGTGTATATATATATATATATATATTAGGGTGGTCCAAATCCATAGGGGGAAATTTCAAAATTGTCTTAGATAGTCTCCACAAGTGTGGTTTTTGTCCATTTAGTGTCCACATGGTCTGTGCAAAATTGCAGCGTGATTGGTGAATATTTAGAGGTCGCCCCACTCTGAATATATATTATATAATGTACTTTTTCTTCCGTAGGTCCGATGGCTCAAACTCGATCAATTCCAAAAGTTTGGCTTCTAGGGATGGCAACTGGAACTTTATCCACGTCAAGGCTCCCTACATGCCTTGACGCCCTCCTCTTGGGGCAATACCACCACATCAATCAAAAGTAAACCACCTCCGACAGTCTGAACCAGGCATGCCAGAGGGTGATTGAAGTCTGGACCCGAGCGCGGATCCCAACTCAACGGATCGACTCCTGTGTCCGTAAGCTTTCAAAGCTTTTAGACCGCTACAAAACACTCAAGAAGCACAGGACCAGGCAACGTGCCAGCGATAGAATGAATGAAGACATCTTCAAAGCGGACATCCAGGAACTGTTTGACATCGCAACCAGTGATGCCATGAGCACAATCGTCAACGTTGAGGACCGAAATTTCCTGTCCATGCAGCGCAAGGACGTCAATTCTTGCAGCATGGCTGGCATTGATAAGGAAACGACTACACAAGAGGACAGAAAGCGATCCAGAATGGAGAAGGAAGCCAAGAGGAAGGCAAGGCATGAAGCAACACAGAAAGATTTGGAAGAAGCAGGAGTGTCATCAATTGATCTTTCCTCTTCTTCTTCCCTTTTTTCGCAAGACGACGACGACTATAGACCATCGGTTCCGATTCCTTCTTCGTCTGAAGCTCCGGCACCAAAGCGTCCCAAGAACAAGGTTACGAACATTTTCCAATCTCCAGAAGTCACTGGAGCAATGGATCGCACCAATCTTTCTGACTGGAATGCTGTTTTCGTAACTGGAGCTGTATTACAGGCCGCGGGGCATGATCTGTCTGGGATGACGTGCTCTCGGAGCTCTATTCATCGCTACAGAGAAAGTGGGCGAGAACAGGCAGCTCGAGAAGACCTAGAATCATTCTCTCTAGAAGACCCTGTCCTTCTCCATTGGGACGGAAAGCTTCTCCCCGGCATTGAAGGGAAGAAGACGAATGTGCATCGGATAGCAATCCTTATAACATTCAATGGACAGGAGAAGCTGCTTGGTGTCCCAAAGATGAAACAAGGAACTGGAGAAGCACAGGCCCAGGCATGCCTTCAAACTATGAAATTATGGAACGTGGAACAGCATGTGAGAGGTCTCGTCTTCGATACCACTGCGTCAAACACGGGTTTACATCGCGGAGCCTGTGTCAGGATTGAAGAAGCATTAGGTCACGAGCTAGTTTGGATCGGTTGTCGACATCATATACTTGAAGTCGTACTTGCTGATGTCTTTGCCTCAATATTTGGCTCAACAGGAAGTCCTGAAACAGGCCTTTTTAAGCGATTTCAAAAGGAATGGCCATCTCTCTCCCACGAAGCATTTGTCTCAGCATCGGACAGCTTGTTCGAGAACCCTCAACTCCAAGAGATGAGAAAAGAGATGCTCACTTACTTACCTAACGCTCTTCAGGCAAGCCAACCTCGTGACGACTACAAGGAGTTCCTTGAACTATCTTTGCTCTTCCTGGGGGAAAGACTGGTGGTCAACTCTTTATCCGAGCTCCGGGTCCCATGCACCACGCGAGATGGATGGCGAAGGCGATTTATGCGCTGAAAATCTACCTCTTTCACTATCAATTCAAGCTCACAGCACGCGAAGAACGAAACGTGACTCAGCTGGCTATATTTGTCAGTCTGATTTACGTCAAGTACTGGCATGAAGCGCCAATGGGGACACAAGCTCCTCTCAATGATCTCAAAATGCTGCATCTTCTGGAAAAATATCCACACGGAGGAGCTGCACAAGCGGCGAAGACAGCTCTAAGACGCCACCTGTGGTACTTGTCGGAGCATCTGATTGGACTGGCCTTCTTCGATAATAGGATCGATCCTGATACCAAAAGGAGAATGGTTCAACACCTCCAACATCCCCAAAAGAATGGCTGCCCCCGACGAATCGACATGGCGGAAGCTGGTGTTGAAAATGATGTGGCATCCTTCGTCACGAAAAGGACATTGACCCTCTTTGATGTCTTGAAAGTAGTTGGAGGTAAGGAAAGCGCGCCAGTTACTTCAAAAAGATCCACGGGAATGGCCAAATGACAAGAACTACAGGGAACTTAGAGATCGCGCCTTAAAGATGAAAGTCGTCAATGATGCTGCCGAGCGAGGTATTGCTCTCGGACAACGCTACAATGACACTTTGACACGAAACGAGGACCAGAAGCAGTACCTCCTACAACTCGTAGCCGCCCACCGAAAACAGATACCAATACCATCCAAGGCGACTCTGATGCAGAAGAAATAATGAAGATACACCCATTATCATGTCCTATTGTCTTACTGTTTTCTTTCATATTCTTTGAGAACCAAAAAAAAATTTAGTTATTCAGTTGTCTATATATTTTCCCAAATTTTCAAAAAGGGGGCAAGTGGGGCGACCCCTAAATATTAACCGAATAACGTGAAACTTTGCACAAATACTGTCCACACCAAGAGGCATAAAACCAACCTTGTGGAGAGAACTTAGTCGATGCGTTAACTTTTTGGACCACCCTAATATATATATATATAATATATATATATATATATATATATATATATATATATATATATATATATATATATATATAACGAAAATAAAAAGATAGAAGAAAAATTAAGAAACTGTTAACCAATACTGATTAAGGGATAAAGAAAGACATTTTAACAAGATATGGTTCATTTTATAAGATTTCGGACTATTTTAAAGTTACTTACGAAGTATATGAAAGCAAATTTTAGAATATTGTTTTGAATGACATCTTTATTTATTAATAGAGTTTTCTAACCTTGTCAATTAATACTATGATTATTTCTATACATACGGTTAAACAATGTATTTGAATTATTTGCGTTGGATCACGAGTATTTATGCCATCTAATGTTTTTTCAAGTTTGACCTATATATACTAAATCACAGTGCTTACATCCGATTTGGCCTGTTTTTAATTATGCGATTTTAATCTCGCTTAATTAAAAACAGCCCAAATAATGCAATTTGGTGTTTCCACTCTATTGGATGTAAACACTAATTTAGTATATATAGGTCAAACTGCTAAAAATTTAAATTTTAAAATAAAACAGCATAAATATACATGTAAAACCGTGAATGATTCTAATACATTTTTATCTATCTCTATATATCTATCTAATAATATATATATATATATATATATATATATATATATATACATATATATATATATAATGTTCATAAATTAACAAATTCACCTGAAACGGATTTGAATTTGGGAAGATAACACTGGGGAACAAATTTCAACTTTTTGTCTATTGAATTAGATTTGACAGTTAGTTCTAGGTAATTTGGGTGCGCTGAGCACGAATTTTTACTCGGTTTTGCTCTATCAGGTCCTGATTTTGCTCAACACCCCTCCTCTTTCGTCGTATTCATAAAAAGGTTTTTTCTCAATACTCGCTAAGTCTTTTTGCAGTTACACATTATGCAACTAGGTTTTTATCTAGGTATTTGTACCTATTGTTATGGTATTGTTGTATTATGTATATTTTTATATGTAACACCCTAAAAATATTTTTAATTTTGTCATTTTTAACCCATTTTAATATTAGTAAATTAAGCTAAAAAATATCATAGAATTCTAAAATTTTCTCGAGCGTTCCTGTTCTCTGTAGAGTATTCTAGAGGGACAACTAAAATATATAAAAGCGACTCGTTTCCAGAGTTAATCAGTCAATTCAATCAGTCAGTCAGTCAGTCAGTCAGTCAGTCAGTCAGTTGAGTTAGTTAATTAAGTTTGGGCATTAACATAATTTTGAATTGGCATATGATTTAGTGAGTAATTTTGTCATCGTGATTTAATATAGTTGATTTAATTAGACGTAATTTATATTGTACCTACTCATCCGTGTTCTAGTTTAATTTCATAGATTGTAATTACCTATTTCATAATAAGTACTATTTAAACTAATTTTTGTGTTTATATTTCAGATTTTCTTAAATTTATATGAATTAAGGGCTTTAAATACCTTTACAAATTGGCAGAACAATCAAGCAATATGTCATCAAGCACTAGAAAGTTCAAATGCAAAAACAACCCTGATTCCTTCTGTTATATATGTGGAAATTTTACACTTCCACATCAACGAGCAAATATAACTGACTTCGTAAAAAGAGCTTACTTAGCTTATTTTGGCATAAAACTGGGGGACCAAGATAAATCGTGGGCTCCACATAAGCCTGCACTATATGCATTGAAAGACTGCGACATTGGACGAAGGGTTCGGATTCAAAAATACCTTTTGGAGTTCCGATGGTAAGTTTATGATTTCATAAAACTACGTAATTTAATCACTAGTATACTGTAACTTACTAAATGTAATTGTAACTTAGGTACATAAACAAAAATTTACAGAAAATGTTTATAAGAATCTCAAATATTACATAAGGTTGAAACACATAGAAATGTTAAATGTTTGGGTGATAACTTTTGATAAAATAATAAAAACAAGTCTCTCGTCGCTTTTGTTAACGCTTTACAATTTTTTTTTCCATATCAGGTGTGGCGAGAGCCTACTAACCACGAGACCGATTGCTACCTTGCTTTGTCAAGACTTCGGCTTCACTAAGAAAAATAAACATTGTATCGAGTACCCAAATTTCGACACCGCGATACGACCTGTGCTACATTCAAATGAGATCCCCATTCCAAAATTTAAGGGTCTGCCAACTCAAGAATTAGTTGAAGATGTTCCTGAAAATATTGTTATGCACTTTGAGGAGTCAGACACCGATTTTGACCCCAGCGTATTTGAAAGTCAAAACGATCCGCAAAAGTTTAACCAGGCCGAGTTGAATGATCTTGTAAGGGATCTAAATTTGCCAAAAAAGGCTGCGGAAATTTTAGCTTCAAGACTTAAAGAGAAAAACTTGCTTACTTCAAACACATACATTTCATTTTACAGAAAAAGAGAAGAAGAACTTGTTAAATATTTTAGAACAGAGGATAGTTTAGTATATTGCTGCGACATAGTTGGTTTGTTAAAGAAGATGGGGGTTGAGTCTTACGATGCAAATGATTGGCGCTTGTTTTTAGACAGTTCGAAAAGAAGTCTTAAGTGTGTGTTGTTGCATAATGGCAATCTATACGGCTCGATACCGATTGGGCACTCAACAAAATTAAAAGAAAAGTATGAACATATAGAAAAGGTTTTAAATCTTATCAAATATAGGGAGCACGAGTGGATCATATGTGTTGACTTAAAAATGGTTAATTTTCTGCTAGGACAACAAGGAGGGTATACTAAATATCCCTGCTTCCTTTGCTTATGGGACAGCAGAGCCAAGGAAGAACATTATTTCAAACAAATCTGGCCAGCACGAACATCACTTACTGTCGGAGAAAAAAACGTAATTAATCCACCTTTAGTGAGCAGAGATAAAATCATATTTCCTCCTCTGCATATAAACTAGGCCTCATTAAACAATATGTAAAAGCTTTAGATACGAACGGCGAGTGTTTCAAATACATAACTTCAAAATTTCCAAGTTTAAGTTATGAAAAAATCAAGGCGGGAATTTTCGACGGTCCACAAATAAGAACAATGATTAAAGACAGCAATTTTCCTAATGTCATGAATGAACGCGAAAAAAATGGCTGGTTCTCATTCGTGGACTTGATAGAAAACTTTTTAGGCAATTATAGGGCAGATAACTACGAAGAAATCGTAAAAAAACTTTTAAGGGACTACAAAGAGTTAGGTTGCAATATGAGCATAAAAATGCATTTTTTGAATAGCCATCTTGACCAATTTCCAAGTAATTTAGGTGATGTAAGTGACGAACAAGGGGAGAGATTCCACCAAGATATCAAAATTATGGAGGAACGGTACCAAGGCCGCTGGGATTCCCACATGATGGCTGATTACTGCTGGTGCTTGAAAAGAGACCTGCCATCAACAAGCAAATACGCTAGAAAGTCTTCAAAAGAAAATTTTTGCCACAGTGAAAGCTTCATATCTGTTTGTTTTTTTATTTTAAGTCATTTCTATCGTTATAATGTAATTTTACTGTAGTTTGAACTGCTTGTATTCATGAAACTTGAAAAAAAAATTTAACACATGACTTAATTTTTTAGTCCTAATTTGAAAAATCTGGAAAATGGCACATAGGCTGTCGACAAGAATCAGGACCTGATAGAGCCAAACCGAGTTGAAATTCGTATTCAGCGCACCCAAATTACCTAGAATCAAGTGTAAGATATCATTCAATAAAATACGTGTTGCCCAGTGTAATTTATGGACACCCTGTATATCTTTTTGATTTTTCCAAGTAAATATTGTCCTTAAATTGAAGGTTTAGCCAATAGTACCTGATCCTGAAAGTGTTCTGTTTACTTCTGCAGTCAATTAAATCTAAGCACTGTAAACTGGTAATGAGGCTGGAGTTCAGTAGACAGGAGAAGAGCGGTGGATCGCTCATCCTGTCTCCTTCAAAAATCACTCCACACGCGATGTGATGATTATGATGATGATAGTTTTTGAACTGTTTAACTTCCTTTTCACAATGGCAAAGGTTATGTGACGGAGAAGACCGACAGCTTTACTTTTTTTAATGTAGGAAGGAGGGGCCAAGGGCAAATGCCCACAAAAACGCCCCGTCGCCTATAGAAGGACGGGGCCGAAATAAAGGTCTTTGAGGCTCTTAAAAAGGTTGCCATTTTTTTTTTTTACATTTTGAAAAGATAATGTGGTGTGTAAGAAGCATGCATGTGTAGTGAGGAATAGAGGGAGAAGTGTGTATTTGAGAGCATGCTGGACTGCTCACAGGGTAGATGAGACACGGAAAAAGATCAGATAAGGAGGAGAGTGACATGAGAAACGGGAGTTCCAGCACTCCTTGTCTCTTGCCTGACGTTCCCCCAGGAGTACTTCCCTGGTCGATTGTTGTCTTGGAATCCAACCATCAAAAGGTGAAATACATTATCTGAACGCAAAGGACAAACCACCCATCCAACTTGAACAAATAACTATTTTAGTAATTTTTCTTTCATTTGAGCATTGGTTATCAATAACTACAAACTTATTATTATATAGTTTTAGGCATACTGTTCTTTTGTTTTATTGTTTTAAGAGACAAAGGAGCTACTGAGAAAGGACGGATCTAGGCCCAGACCTAAGTTAACTTTGCTTGTAGTTGCCTTGAAAATTTGTCCAGCCAAACCAGACCAGACCAACCCTGAAGTTCTGAAAAATATTTTTTTTATGCAATCTGGTCACATATTATTATAGCCTAATTCACTAATTATAATTGAGTATCACAATAATTTATATAAATAAGAGCGAAATGGACGATGTCTATCTCTGTCTGTCTGTCCCAAACTTTCTCAGCTCCCACTGGACGGATCCCGCCCAAATTTGGCAGACTTACTGTACGTGACCCTGCGCGTAACATAGTGTATCGAAATTTTTGATAGCCTATCTCACAGTGTTATATATATATATAATATAATATATATATATATATACTGTATATATATATATATATATATATATATATATATATATATATATATATATATATATATATATATATATATATATATATATATAAAGTTGTCTGTCTGTCCCACTCTGAAAAACGGAAATGGCTCCTCGAAAGAAAACATTAAGTAAAAGTTGTTTAAAATTAATCGAAACCTACCGAAAAATTATTGAATGTCCGGTTAGGTCAACTGTACGCCCTTGACGATTGGTTAGGTTAACTCGTGATATTTTCGTTAAAACTAATGAAAATATCACAACTTAACCTAACCAATCATCAAGGGCGTATAGTTGACCTAACCGGGCATTCAGTTGACCTAACCAGTTAGTAGAGTCTACAGTTTGACGGTCCCGTAACCATGACTTGGCACAGGGCTCCACAACCGACGCGACGGTTACGTGGCCTACAGGCTGCGGGACCGTCGCGACATTTCTGGAGCCACTTCGAAATCTATATAAATAAGAGCGAAATGGACGAAGTCTGTCTGTCCCGAACTATCTCAGCTCCGGCTGGACGGAACCCGCCCAAACGTTTTCTTAAATTTCTCGAAATAGCGGGTACCCCAGCCAGTAACTATATAAAACAAAAACTAAAACAAAATATATTTAGACTAACCTATAGGTTAATAGGGGAGATTTTCATAGTAGGCCTAGTTTCTGTACTTAGCCTAGGTATAAATTACTTTTACAATAGGCGTAGGCCTATTTGTTAATTTAGTAAAATAACATAAACTTTTTGGTACTTACGTATTATCGGGACTACCAAACGTCATTTTCGTTTAAACTAACGAAAATATCAAAACTTAACCTAACCAATCATCAAGGGCATTCAGCTGACTTTGATGATTGGTTAGGTTAAGTCGTGATATTTTCGTTAGTTTAAACGAAAATGACGAGAGCAAAAATACATAATAAACAGTTCGGTAGTCCCGATAATAAGTAAGTAACAACTTTTTTAATTTCATGGTTAAATTTGTGTGATACATAACCTATTAAAAATAATCATAATTTCCTTTGAATATTAATTTATTTTAATTAAAAATCATTTAGTCTACTTAGTTTTAAAATGAAAATGGAGTTCTTAAATTCTCCGTAGATTTTTTTTAAATATATATCAGAAATCAGTAATATTGAAATTAAAATGAAATATCAGCTGCACCCGTCTTTTATGAAGGTTGCTTAAAATTTTTTAGTTCGCCTTAAAATTGCACTAAAGAAAATGTACACTCACGTGATGTTTCTGAAATTTGGTAAAATGTTATGTGGACGCTTACACCAAAAAACCGTTTCATTTACAGTTTTCACTTCCATTCCCGTTTCAGTTACATTGTTCTTGTTTCCATTTAAAGAAGTCTTGCGTGAATTGGGTATTAGCATGCATAAGCACTGTGTCTAGTTTATTCTGCACGAAAATAAATCCCATTTTCCGAAATTTCGCATTATTATCCATTCGCCTGGAATAGGGCTTCGTCGAATATGGGCAAATAGCTGAAATTTTATGCTTTGTAAAAAAATTATTTAACACACCTAAAGAATAAAAATACATTGTTATACACTTTACACACACAGATATATATATATATATATATATATATATATATATATATATATATATATAAAATATATATATATATATATATAGTATGATAGACTGATTTTAGGCCGCTTCCATAGGTTTTCCGTTGAGAGTGTGTGTGTGTGTGTGTGTGTTGTGAGAGTAGGAGGAGGAGAATTAACCTTCTCTATTTTTACAATATATAAAAGTGAGATCCAAGGTCACCCGGAAAAAGCTCTGAATTTAATTTTCAGTTAAACCCAATTTAATTTATTTCAATTGAGTATGTTTATGCGTGCCCACTCTCTCTCTCTCTCTCTCTCTCTCTCTTGGGGGATTCTCAAAATGGCATGTACTAATCAGCTGGAGGTGCCTCTGGATGAGTGCTCCCTTATCTAAGTAATTCCATTGTGAAAAATGGCAATGAAAAGAGTAAATTTTTAAAGGAAAGTTTCTCCGCACAATGACTTCGGCACGCAACGGAGAAATGATGCAACGATGAAATGATAACTTCTTGTATATAATAAATAAATAAAAAACCTTAAAAAAATGCATGGTGTAGATCACATTAAGTAGTGTTCATACTATCCTTTATTTTCCACTCTCCTCTAAAGCATATTTGGGTATGGTGTGAATGAACTCTATTCTTTTCATTGTACTTTTTTCCAACTTTCCTATAAATCTTCTTTCACAATTTTTTCTGTCAACAGTGGCTGGCGGAGGAGGGAGAGCCTCGTCTGTTCTATACTTTACTATTACGACTATTCCTATGTGAAAGCTTTACACGTCTATAAATGAAAGCAAGGTACAAGTTTTCAGTACGCTTATTTTCACGTGCTTTTTCTATTTTCTCTTTATTTTCTTTACTTTCTTCTTGAGCTAGCCTCGTGTGGATATAAGGGGTTTTGTTAGCCTCTCTCTTTCTGAATGTAATTACCTATTTTACGATTTTTCAGAATTTTTTTTTATTAGAGAAACCTACTGAACACGCGGTAACGTTCTAGAACATGGGTCGGGGAACTTTTTTGGGTATTACCCAAAAATCTATTTGAGTAAAATGAAATTACCCCCAGACTTCAAAGTAAACAAAAACAAGCCAATTGCTCTTAAAATTGTTGCATATGGTGTCTCTCATACCGCACGCATTACCCCCAAAATGTTTAAATGTACCCCATTTGGGGTAATTTACCCCTGTTCGCCGACCACTGTAATAATAAATAAATATAATAATCTAGAATGTGCTTATCATGGTGAAATCTTACATGAATTGAAGTTTAACCATCCTAGACTCACTGGTGAAACCTCAGAACGATGCGCCATATTATTTTCAGTTTTATACAAAATCAGAATAACATGGTAGGCTTACGTCCATATCCACACAGATTGGTAATATTGACTTTTTGATCAAAGTTTTTCATCAAATATAAAATGCCTTCCTTATTTGGCACTTCCTTCCTTCCAAACTTCCAAATTCTTTCCTGAATTACTTTTGGTACTCCGTGTGCCAAATTTACACTTCATACAGCACTACACAATAAAAGTGCGTTCCTAGGAAAAGAACATGTTGAACAGCGGGAAACCGGCCTCCATATGATAATTTTGTCAAAAATAAAATGTTTTGGGGTTTCAAACGTGAATCGTGCGAGGTTTGAATTCACTTCAAGGAATATCCCACCATTATAATTTCATTACGTAAAAGATTACAGCATACTTAACGGGTTGCGCTAATTAAAAATACACCCTGGATTCACTATATTCATCACTACATTGTAACGCCGCGATCACGGTAAAACGAGTGGCAATACTGTATAAGGAATTTGAACAGCAGAATATCGCAACTGCATTCCTTCATCCTTTGTACTATATCTCCGTATGTTCGGATATATTCTCTCTCTCTCTCTCATATATATATATATATATATATATATCGTAGCCCTCTTCAAAATTACGTTTTAGGAATCTGAAACGCTTTGAGATGTTTATATAATACTTGTATCGAATTTAGCCTTAAGGAATTCTTATACTGCGTTTGGAATTCCAGTTTTAAGTCCAGAATCAGGAAATGAAGATAGTTATTTTCCTCTTCACTCTGTAAACAAAATATAAGGAATTCAATTTACTGCTTTAAATTATTTTTTAAATTCATGTTACGAAATAAAATTTAATTTTTATTTAAATGAGAATTTATAATAAATACACGAACAGAAGTTACGATACTGAAATGCATAACTAATTTATTACATATACAGGGTGGTCCATAAATACGGTATATGCAGTTTTATGTTTTGTTTTTAAAGTTACGTGTTAAAGTTACCTTTAATCTGATTTCTGCATAACAACAGCTCATATCTTGTAACAGCAGAATGGTAAATGCTCGTGTCTCCGAATCATAGGGCTCGGGTTCGAATTCTAGTGAGGGATAAATTTCGCATAGGCAAAAATGTGCTGTTATGCGTTTGTACGAGGTCTATTCAAAACGTATCCGGACAGGGTATTTATTTTTAGAACAAAGTCACGCTTCGAGTTGTGACTGTGTTAAACATGTCTCTGCATGTCCGGACAAGTTGAGTGATAGTTTTGCACTTCGTTGTGTAGCGTCAGTCCACTGTGGCGAGTCAATAAAGTAAAACGTGCTTTCTTTCGCAGCGATTTCTTGGGTTGTTACTTATTACTTTTTTTTTTTTTACTGTGAAGGTGTTGTGCACCATAAATATGCTCCACAGGGACAAACAATCAACAAGACATTTTACATTGAACTTTTGAGACGTCTACGTGAAGCAGTTCGGAGGAAACGGCCGCAGAAGTGAGAGTCCGGAGACTGGATATTTCATCACGATAACGCGCCATCTCACTCGTCGCAACTTGTCCAGCAATTTTTGGCAAAAAACGCTACCCCACCCCCACCTCCAAGTACAGCAGCCTCCATATTCGATTTGACTCCATGCGACTTTTTCTTTGTTTCCGAAGCTTAAACAAACCCTGAAAGGACACCAATTCGATGATGTTGAGACCATTAAAAGAAATTCGACGGAGCAGCTTTTGGCCATTCCGAGAAGTGCTTTCGAAAAGTGTTTTCAACAGTGGCAGGATCGTTGGTCAAAGTGTGTGGCTTCAGAAGGCGCGTACTCTGAGTGAGATTAAGCCCCAAACCCTGTAAGTACCATATTCTGTCTATAATCGTACCAGTCCGTATACATTTTGAACGAACCTCGTATTTCTATCTAATGCTAGCCTCGTGTTTGCCAGATAGATTTCAATTGAATGTTGTTCACTGGCTCGAGTGCAGGGGGTAAATAAAGTAAAAATATCTCTGGATGCGAAAGCGTTTAGGTGTTTCCCTCAGGTGATGAAATATCGCCAGGTTGCTATTAACTTTTATCCTGTCGTAGCTGAATGGTCAGCCGGACCGGGTGCGAGTCTTGGTGAGCGACAAATTTTGCATCAACTATTGTTGTGTGGATAGTATCGCTGAAATGTGGTTGATATTTATGACAATTCACAAATTAATATTGATGTACTGTTGATGCAACAACATGTTCAGAAAATAATGTAGAATCAGCATTTCCAAAATATATTTTCCTAAAAGGTGAGGTTATAATGTTTCTGTATTTACTGAATAATGAATTTACATCAGTACTCAGTTTCAACCCCATTTTGAACCAAAAACAAACGACAGAGCATGCAATGAAAGCATTCAATATCTCCCGTTGCAAGGAAGTTCAAAGCGCAGCCGTCAGCAGTTAAAGTTATGCTAGCATTGTTTTGGGATACACGAGGCTCTATCCTTGAACATTATCTAGAGCGTAGAACTACAGTAACAAGTGCATCGTATTTTGCTTCGGAATGAGTTAAAGCAAGCAATTCGCACACAAAACGGAGAGGGAGATTGTCGGAAGGTGTTATTCTGTTACACGACAATGCGCGCCCTCATACCGCTGCACAGACTAGAAAATGCCTTCAAGAACATAAATTTGAAGTTCTCGACCATCCAGCCTACAGTCCAGACATGGCACCTTCGGATTTTTACCTGTTTGGACCACTAAAAGACGCTTTGAGAGGTCAGCGATTCCTAGGCGATGATGACCTGAAGGAGGCGGTGCATGACTGGCTACGCACACAGCCAAAAACATTATTTTGTGATGGCATTAGGAAGCTTGTAGATCACTGGACTAAGTGTATTGAGAAACAGGGAGACTATGTTGAGAAGTGATGTGTTTATAATCTAGCAGATGTGAAAATAAAATTGTGAAAATAAAAAGTGCGGATACTTATTGAATTACCCTCGTGTGTGTGTGTGTGTGTGTATATATATATATATATATATATATATATATATATATATATATATATATACCTTAACTGTGTGCGTGTAAATAATTGTTGTGATCCAATAAATAAATTAAATAAACCAAAGTTTTTAAAAATATCTGACTACTCCTTCGATTGCTAAATAGATAATTTTTCCTTTGTTTTCAAAAGACAAACTTAACAATAAATCATTTCTGCCTTCTCATGATTTGATCAATTGACTAAATTTTAGTATTTAAAATAAATTAGCCTGTGCGTTTTTTTAATATGATGCAGATTTACAATAAATAAATAAACAAATAAATAAATAAATATACAGGGTGGCGCAAAAGTCAGGAACCATAGGCACATTTTAATAATTTGTATTTTAATGTGTTTTGTTCTTTTCAGATTTGTTGTTGAACCTATGGCACAGAAATTGACAAGAGATGAACGGGTGGAGATAGTTTTAATGTGTGCAAGGCGTGATAACACGCACCGATCAGTTGGACGATGGTTGCAAAATGTGGTGGTGCACATCCTGCTGAAACCACATCTCCGCCCGTTCTGCCAATAAAATGTCGTCCAGTATGTGCATTAGAAATGTTTGCAGCATATGCAAATATGTTTCACCTGTTACACTGCCGTCGAAAAAGTACGGACCAATTAACCGATGCCCCAAGAGCGCAGCCCACACCATAATTCGTGGATCGAATTACACATGTCCTTCCTTCATCTAGCGGGGGTTCTCATTGGCCCAATAGCGTGCATTATGCCTACTGACACGACCGCCGAGGTGAAATATCGCTTCGTCACTGAACATGATCCTTCGTTGAAGCTGTCGATGTTGTAGAAACCACTAGCAGAATTCTACACGACGGTCTGTGTCGTAACCGTGTAGTTCCTGAACGAGTTGGACTTTGTAGGGGTAGAAACGATTTGTTGTAAGAATTCGTTGAATGGATCTTCTGGAGACACCCGTTTCCTGGGATGACTTTCTTAAGGACTTACGTGGGCTGTTTTCGAGGTAATTGAGTGCCGTTAGTGATATTGCTGCATCAGTTGAACTTTTTGTCCAGCCACTACGCGGCTGATCATGAACACTTTCCGTTTCTTTGAAGCGCGTGAACAGTTTTCCAACTGATGCCTGAAAAACTGGCGGCCTCTCAAGGTGTTTGTCATTAAAAGCAGTAGCAACTGATCGGTGTGTGTTACCACGCCTTGCACACATTAAAAATATCTCAACCAGTTCATCTATTGTCAATTTCTGTGCCATAGGTTCAACAACAAATCTGAAAAAACAAAACATATTAAAACACAAATTATTAAAAGGTGCCTATGGTTCCTGACTTTTGCGCCACCTTGTATATCAACACCCTTGAGCTTCGTCAGAGTGAACAATTTGGGCGGAAACAAACTTAGGTTAACCAAGGTTATGACGCATTTCACAATTAAACACGTGAAATTAGCAAATGATGCACGCCCACAATGAAAAATGGAAAAGCGACTCGAAGTCTTTTCGTGTACCTAGCGATACACCTCATCACGGAATGGAGAAGGCAAGAAGCAACGTTTATATATATATATATATATATTATATATATATATATATATATATATATATATATATATATGAATGTTCCTTTCAGTTATATCTTTATTTTTTACTAAAATTTTAAATCTTCCCAATTAATGTTATGATTATATCTCTACATATGGTTGAACTATTCATATAGTTAATTAATAATGCAGTGGAACTATTCGGATCATACATGCATGTTTATGCTGTTTTACTCTTAACATTTAAAGTTCTTCCCATTTGTCCTATATAAACTAAATCGCAATTACTACTAAACAGCTTGTATAGTTCAACAAGTTTTGGGAAGACTAAAGTAAATTTCACTAACTGGGGAAGGAAATACTTTTTAAGTTAACGAATTACTTCCCTGAATTTTGGCAGATCCGGGAAAGGAATTAAAGTGATTGGTACATCTTTGAAAAGGTTTTTTTTTTTTTTTTTTAACCAATGAAGGCATCTTTAGAAGTGTTTATTCGGAACTTGCTTTTGAATTTATAGAATAATTTTGGGTTCATATTTTTAAGTAAATTTATCTCTTCGTGACTATATACACTAAATTCTTTTAGTATGAATTGCTTATAGTTTTAGGCCAAATTGACAACTTAAATTAAATTTTGGTAATGGAGAGCCCTGAATGGAGTCGTTAATTTTAAGTTTACACGAAGAATTCATATAAAATCTTCGTACACTCATATAAAAAAACTATACGAGATTAAAAAAGGAATATTTCATCTAATTTCATATTATTTTATGACTTCAAACCGAAGAATGTTGTCATTAAAATTTCTGCATGACTGACGTGAGAAAAGAAATTACTTTAAATTGTTAAAGAACTCTCATCCATTTGTTTTATAAAACAATGTGGATTTTCTTTGTTCGACCTACAGGCAGACACACACACAAACACACATATTATATATATATATATATATATATATATAAAATGGTGGAAATAGTTGCCTCCTCATTGCTTTGTATAACGCAAGCAATTATTTTAGAAATAATGCACCATTTAATGTATTAGGCTTTTATACTCGATACACAGAGCTTAAGATCATTTATGATTATTTTGTTCCAATTTACAATTGGATGTAACATTTTCATAATTCTTAATCTTTGAACATAGTATAGCTTCAAAGGCCTGCTCGAATACATGGTCGATATTACATTATCACGAAAATTTATTGTATATACAACACGCTCTAAGTCAGTGCTTATTTTCTTTTCACCTGTTTCTTCAATTGAAAACTGTTCAGAGTTCATATCAATGAATAATGAAATCCTCTAAATCGTGCCGACAGTTGGAGCGTATATAAAGACACAGCTCCGCCGGATGAACGGTGAAGGCGAGGGAGGGTTTGTAGCGCCCTGGACCAGCATCTGGACAACTGGTACTTCTCAGGGGAAGTGTCTTCTAAATATTCTCTAAGCTCCAAACCGTTCTCACCTTTTCATCTCTACACTTCATGAAGTCGTCAAATAAAATTGTACGCATACTCGAGTACGGTATCAAAATAACGCATATCACCAACGCGCGAATTTAATAGAGGTTTCAGGTTGAGGAAAGCTAAATAGTGTATCGGGGATAAAACGGTGTTTCTTGCTGGTACTGCTGTGAAGAGGCTTCTGAATATCACGTCACGACGTTCCAAGCTCACATTCTGTTGTGAAGTGGATTGCTCACTCAGTTCATGATGCAGACCTGGTGGTGAGTCATTCGTCTCAGGATCGTCACCCTTGCATAAATTAAGGTTGATTTAAAAACTTCAAAAGATGCGCGAAAGACGGCCGACGAGTATTCACTACATCTTCAGAATTTACAGAGCACCACTTTACAAAGGTGTTGCAGGCAATATCAGAGCCAGCCAGCGTTATTAAAAAGAAATTCTGGAGGGGAGTATAAGCACAAACGCGCGCGCGCAATAATAATATATAATATTTAAATAAACCCGTCAAAGCAAAAATAATAATTTATGAAATAAATAAATATAATAACTTTAAAGAAAGACCAATAAATTGTCAAAATATACGCGCCGATTAATTACTTTCACGGAAACCAAAGGGGACAGTACCATAGGTCCCAGGTAATTGATATCACTTCCTGTGTGTGTTACGACACACCTTAGTCCCCCTAAACTCCTTCACCCTCCTAGATTCTGAGCACAAAAGTTATGCGTTCCCACAACCTGATGAGAAGATACAGCATCGTCACCATCTTCACGATCCTCCAGCACACAGGGTCTTTCGGTGATGTGAAGTTGATGATTTGACGATTTACTGGGTTTAAATGATCCCCTTCGCCTTCACAATGTATTTGAATTATCATCGATCCTCACACGTATACCATAAATTTTTGGCCTGGTTGAAACAAATGAGTCCGCGTATGCATTGTTCCCTTAATCGTCCTTGATCTCGTCAGTGAGTTCACTGAGGAACTCACCTATAGGAGGCATATATTCACCCTCCTTCGCTGTAAACATCACACTATCGATGTCGGCGTACAGAACACGCCGACCAAGAGAGAGCATTAGCCCGAAAGCTTGATGCGTGCCTAAGCCGTCGTAAAACTAGCCACAGGAATGTTTGTGACGCGGGATGTGCCTGTAGCCAACTCGGTTCTATTGTAACATATTATATACGTATTACCTACGTGTACAATTTCAAGAACCTCTTTGTCGTCAGCTTTGGCGTAGTTCCATACTTCGTTAAAACTATGAGCTAAGTGCACGTTCTCCTTGTCCAAAGCCTGTTTAAACAAAGCTATGCACAAAAGCGCTTACCAGAGTTCCGCGCAATATGCTCCCGCTCAAGTTGTATCCCCTCATGGATACGGTAACGCTGAATATAGGCTGTTTTTTTTCGCCCTCGGTGTCAACACCTCGTGGATACCTCGACGCTTCAATTTTATCTTTCAGGAAGGTGTTGATATAAGGTGTGAAGAGGTTATCGAGTTTCTGGAACCTCCACGCCTCATAAATCTTTAATATTCTGTAACCGAGACGAACGGTTAGATCCAGCTCAAGACTTGTAAAAACGCAGTCGCGCGCGCACACGTCTGTCGGTGATAGGCTTAGAAACGCACGGCATGGCATCATTCAACGACATGTACTTTTCTGTACATAGCACTTGAGTTGTGGTACCCTTATCATGGTAGCCGATTACGATTTATAGAAGGCGAATGGTAACAAGTACCTCCGACACCAAATTATACGACTGAGGGGAAACTCTGCAGAACGATTCGATCGTAAAATATGTCAGGGGTTCGCCTTCCATATAATGGGTTCGCCTTCATATAATTCTTATATTCATTCATATAATGTTCCTTCGTATAATTCGTATATTTATATAATCCTTATATTCTTATGTATATTTATATTCATATATTCATTTTGACACAGAGTCCAAAGTCGCATAACGCTGACACGAGTTTGGCTAAATTTTTTATTTGCTTTCTATTTTATTTCTGCTGAATAATTGGAGAATTATTTCTTTTTAAATTACTTAATCATTTTTTTAGATTTAGCTTAATAATGTAATCTTGTTAAATTCTTTAATGTTCATTTTCTGTATACATTCTCTCTTCTTTGTAAAAGATGAAGTCATGTCTTGCTTAGCGTTTAATTTTAAATCTTAAGCATTTAATTTTTGCTCATATGCATGTTTAATTGTAATTCATAATAAAATGCATATTTCAATTTCCATTTTTAATTAACTCGGTAGATCATGATAACATCAGATCTGTCAATATACAGTTTAAAATAAAAATATGGCTTCATCTTCAAATATCTTGCTTATCTGTCTATACGTTGCTACAGCTAAAATATTTACCTTATCTTCAAATATTTTGTAAAATAATGCAGCCTATTGAGAATAAAAAACAAAACTAGTCAACATTAAATAATAATGATGTCAACAAAATTTGTGTATATAAACTCGTATAATTTTTCAAATTTGAATTCTGATTGTCTGATCTAACTTCGAAGCTGAGCATTAACTGTAACATTTTAGCAGTAAACTACAGTAAGAGAATATCTTTGTCTTCTCCTTCGAGCCTTGCTCTCTTCAGAGAACTTAGTCTTAAATAGAGAAAAATAATTTCCCGATACGTTACAAGAAGAATCGAGGAACCTTCTGATAATTTAATCAGCTTCACAGAATCCTCCGATCCACTATAAGAAGAAATCGGAGAGTAGTGTAAGAGAAACTTCTGCGATTCCCTATACGGTACCAAATACTCCAGAGTAACAAATCCGTTGCTGCCACCTAACCAGAACCCCCGTCAACTTCGAACCGCCCAAGACCAGAGACGGAGAGGTTAACACACACACACACACACACACACACACACACACACACACACACACACACACACACACACATATATATATATATAATTGTTTTCAAATTCAGGTTAGATTAGGTTAGGCTACTCTTGGCGTAGCGTGAAAATTGATGCTGGCGATTTAGGTTAGGTTAGGTTAGGTTAGGTTACTCTTGGGGTAGCGTGAAAAATGGTTAGGTTAGGTTATTCTATATTCAATTTTCTACTTTTTAGGGGGGGTACCCCCATCACCCTTATCTTATCATCCCCCTCCCCTCTTTGCGAGATTAAAATTCTGCTTTTTTCCACTCTTCCCACCTCACTGGCATTGGCACCCCACCTCCTCTCACTTTTTACACCCATACTACGCGGCTACGAAACGTTCTTTGTGCTGCATGTTTTATTTCAGTCTATATTTAACCTTATTTTAACTAAATTTTATAGATATTTTCTTGGCTTCTATTGTAAACTTTAGTTTTGTAACATTTTAAATCTCAAATCAGATTGAGACAATTACAGTGACACTTGAATATTTACTGTCCTCAATGCAAAATTTTGATAGGTATATTTTTCCTATGACCACCAAATGACACTTGAAATATTTTTACGTGGAACTAATAGTTTCAAGTCTTAGTTACGCCAACGATCTAACAGTATAACAACTTAACAGCCTAGCAGCTAGTTTGCAAAATTTGACTGATAATATTTGGGGTTGTTTATCCTCCTTCGTAACAGCAAAGGTTATCAAATGACGGAGGGGACTTACAAGGACCCGAACCATCTGAACGCAGAGAACGGTCACTCTCCCAACTACGGAGCAGACCCAAGTCACTTAACCTCGCTAATCGAACGAGAAGCGGTGTTATAACGTGGCCATGTCGTAGCCCAATATTTTACGATATATTATATATATATATATATATATATATATATATATATATATATATATATATATATATATAGGGTGTCCCATAAGTCCGGCATCATAGGAAAAATAATAAAAAAAGGCAAACCAAAAGCTTTTATTTATAGAACGTGCTCAATATGTTCACCATTGTTTTCAATACACAAATTCAGACGTGATACCCAGTCAGCAAGCACACGGTGAATGGTGTCAGGAGTAATGGTGTTACATGCCCCAATAATGCACTGCCGCAAATGTTCAACACTCCTAATTTTCTCTGCGTATACCAGCGCTTTCAAGTGGCCCGAGAGATAAAAATCTAGTGGCGTGAGATCCGGGCTTCTAGCTGGCCATTCCACAGGCCCTCGACGTCCTATCCAATGACCAGGGAATTGTTGGTACAGGTATTCCCTTACTTGGGTGCTGTAATGTGCAGGAGCGCCGTCTTGCTGGAACCATGTTGGGAAATTTCCTTCTTCGTTCAAGACACAGGAAAATGCTTCTTCCTTGACCATACGTAGGTAGGTGCCTCCAGTGACATGTTCATCGAAAAAGAGGGGGCCTATGATGCGATCCTTCCAAATGCTACACCATACCATCACCCGAGATGCACCTTGTTCCTTTGAAGAGGTATACCAGTGAGGGTTGTTTTGAGACCAGTAGCGGGTGTTCTGTCGATTTACCTCACCATTTCCATAAAAAACAGCTTCGTCACTGAACAGAATGGTGGACGGGAAATTGGCATTCCGAGCATATTGTTCCGTAGCCCATTCACAAAATTCCATCCGCCGGTCGGGATCATCTTCGCTTAATTTCTGTAGGATCTGAAGTTTATATGGATGCCATTTGTGAGCCTGAAGAATGCGATGGATGCTACTTTTCGATCGACACTCCTGTCTCGGCGGACAATCGCCGAAGAGACTTATTGGGATTTCTGTTAAAATGAGCCAGGATAGCAGTCGCTGTATCATCGTCAGTGGACCTCCTTGAAGGTCCACTGCATGGTTTATCTTCTATGGATCGTGTTTCCTTAAACTTTGCAACAAGTCTGCTAACACAACTCTGTGTTATTGGCTCGCGGTCTGGATGCAGTCTGTTAAATTCAGCAGCGGCCTCTCTTTGACTCCGATTTCCTATGAGTAGAATTATCTGGATTCGTTCTTCCTTTCTCACAGACATTATGGCCTGTAGAAAGAGAAAAATATGAATTATGGTTTGTAGAAATAGAAAAATATGAATTTCTCCTATGATGCCGGACTTATGGGACACCCTGTATATATATATATTCCAGGCATCACTTCTTCACAGTATAAAGTATACCACTAATTCCATGACTTTTTAAGCCAAATCTGAATCTCTCTCCGAAAAATAGGAATGACTTTTTCTTGTTTTTCTATCTTTTTACGTTTTTTCTTGTTTTCTTTATGTCTTTTTTTTACTGTAAGCTCATCTCCAACGTCCCTTCCAAATTGAGCGCTTTTTTCCGTAGATTTTTTCTTATATTTCGTAGATTTGAGTGACAGTTTTTCTGTCTGAAGAATTTTCGCAATAAATTCCAATTTGGAATGGTTTTATTCTATTCTGACGTAATGTTAAGAAAATAAATAATAATAATGATAATAATGGTAATGTTTTATGTGCTTTTGGAGTAGATTTGATTATATATATATATATATATATATATATATATATATATATATATATATATATATATATATATATATATATAGCATTAGGAACAGAGAACACGAAAGCAGTGTTAATTAATATGATACAATTATTACTATTATTGTTATCATAATTTAAACCTTAATGTTACTTAACAAACAACATTTTAGGTTAGTAAGCTCCCTTCATGCCTGCTTCTAACCGCCTCCTCCCAAAAACAAAAAAATAGTCCACTTTTTCAAACATTACTTCACACCAAAAACAAAAAGGAAGATAGTATAAGTGTGAACATGGAAGGATAGTTCTTTTTACTTTCATTTGCTTTTCTCCTCTCTCTTTTCTAACTTCTTTTACAGTAAATTCAACAGTTCAACTAACTGTGGAAAGGAACGGTTTTCTCGAAGTTTCTCCGAAACCATTAAACGAATTGATAATATTGCGTGAGTACATACGTGACCAATGTAATAATAATAATAATAATAATAATAATAATAATTAGCAAGGAGGGCTAGAAACTGGCACAGACAAACGCCGTCCATTGGCCTAACTTTTGTATTATTATTACCAGCACCAATGGGAGTCAAACCCCCGACCTCAGTATCTTCATTTGTCTCAAATGTTAACATTGTTGCCCACTGAACTACGATCGCTGTCTAATATATGATAATGATGATGATGTGATGACGGAGGTGTTGCCTTTTTAATATATATATATATATATATATGAAAGAGAGAGAGAGAGAGTTAGGTGGTACTACTTCTCCTTACAAGGAGAAGAAGTACCTCAAAAGGCCTTGCGGCCCATAACCGAGGAAGTACTAATGGCAAAGGGTGCATGGGCAAAGTTTCCTACACATTGTCACAGCTAGATTCTCGAACAGCCATCCCAGAAGACAGTAACACACATCCTCAAATAGTGTGCAAGATTCGGTGTAACTTTTTCTTGAACTGATCCACAGAGGAACTGTTCACAAATTCTGAAGGTTCCACGTGTTACAGATCTTATAGGTAAAATAATTCCCATACACACTCGTGCTAAACTGTTTCAAATCCAACTTCCAACCATTGTTGAGAGTTGAGTTATCATTTAAACTAAACATGCTTCTAAAATCGTCATCGTTGAACCCATGTAAGAGCTTGAAAACCTCGATAAGTTGACCGTGCAGCCTCCGAGTTTCCAGCGAAAACAAATTCAGGGCGCATAAGCGTCGATTGTAGATCATATGCCTAACAGAAGGGATTAACATTGTGGCCCTCGCCTGGACTCGCTCCAGCCTCTCAATATCTTTCCTGAGGATGTGCGACCAGAACTGCATAGCGTACTCCAGATGCGGCCGAACCATGGAATTGTACGGAGAGAGCACAATCTCCTTGTTCCGAAATCGAAATTGCCTCCTCATATAACTCAACAGCTTCTGGGCTCTTTTCCACCTCTATGCACTGTTTGGTAAACTTAAGGTCACTGCTAATTAGCAAACCCAAGTCCTTTTCCAAATCAATGGCCTCAATATTACTCCCCAACATGGAGTAGTCCGACTAGGGATTGGCGTAGCCAATGTGCGTGACCTTGCATTTACCCAAGTTAAACGGCGTTTGCCATTTTTCGGACAACTCTCCTCTCCTGTGAGGTCCGCACGCAGTTGCTCGACCGCTTCGGGCGTCCCAACAATGACCCCCAAGCTTGGTGTTATCAGCGAATTTGGTGAACCTACTGACGATGCCAGCGTCGATATCATTTATGTAAATGATAAACAACAACAGTGGCCCCAAACGGAACCATGAGGAACCCCGCTAGTGACCGAGGCCCAACCCGAACTAGCCCCTTTAATTACAACCCTCTGCCGCCTATTCTTCAGCCCAATTTCCAATCCAGCTACCTACTTCCCCAATGATATCCAGCGCGCGCACTTTGGCCATTAGCCGGCGGTGAGGTACCTTATCAAAGGCTTTCTGAAAGTCGAGATAAAGTATATCAATCGCCCTACTCTTATCGTACTCACTTCACATGACTTGGAAAAACTCGAGCAGGTTGGTGAGACACGACCTATGCCGCTTAAGCCCGTGTTCGGAGTCCCCAAGCAGCTTGTAGGAATTCAAATGGTCAACGATCCTATCCGCTGTTATCCCCTCTAATAATTTACTTACGACCGAAGTGAGACTAATAGGACGATAGTTCCCTGGAATTTCGTGATCCCCTTTCTTAAAGACTGGAGTTACGTTGGCTTTCCTCCAGTCACCAGGTACCTGGCCCGTCTCCAATGATTTGTTGAAGACTGTAGCAAAGTGGCGAGCCACCTGATCGCGCACTTCCTGCAAGACTCTGGGGAGGAACTGGTCCGGCCCAGGAGCCTTAAACGCGTTCAGTTTGTCTATTCTATCGGCAACGACTGTCGCAGTACACCGAACACTACCAGGTGAACACCGTCGTGCCTGACGCCTGGCTCGGGTTTGACGCGGGTGTCCTCCCTGGTGAACACTCCCGCAAAGTACTCATTTAGCACATTAACGATGTCCGCGTCGGAGGTCCGCAGCGCGCGACTGAGGTCCTTTAATGGCCCTATCATGCTTCTAATGGGCTCTTTACTATTAACATAACTGAAGAATTCCTTACGGTTCTTCGTTACGTTTGGCTAGCCTATCCTTCGCCTTCACTTCCCTGCACAAGCGAACATACACCTCAGTGTTCTCTTGGGAACGATTGGCCTTCGCCCTCCAATACGCAGCTTTCCTATTTCAGATAGCCGAAGCGATGTCCCGACTAAACCACGTAGGCTGCGTTGAGGCAGGGTGACCTGTTTTGAGGGTATGGCAGCAGACTGCAGCACCATAAACTGGTCTCGGAATGCACTCTACACTCCCTCAATATCGCCGCCGACCTCTACCGCAATCTCACCTATGCTATCCCGGAGTCCAACAAAGTCCGCCCGTCGTAGATCGAGCTTACTGCCTCGCGAGTTACTACACTTCACCAGAGGGACGCAGACACAGAACCTAATTAGACCGCGATCACTCTCGCCCAACGATTCGGCAGCTGTGAGGCCATTGACGAGGTTGTCTTCGGTCGTGAATACTAAGTCTAGAACGCTTTCGCCTCGTGTATGCCCATTGACCCACTGAGTCAAGAAGTTCTCATCAGCAAAGTCAACTAGCCTCCTCCCCTCGGCATCAGCAGTCCTGTCTTCCCAGTTTCTGCCGCGACAGTTGAAGTTTCCTAAAACTACAAAAACTCTGTCCCTAACAGGCACCGGAGTTCGGTGTACAGGGCTGTATCCTCTCGAGGAGATGCGGAGGTCTGTAGAGAGAGAGAGAGGAGAGAGAGAGAGAGAAGAGAGAGAGAGAGAGAGAGAGAGAGAGAGAGAGTTACAAGGAAAAGAAGTACCTCAAAAGGCCTTGCGGCCCATACCGAGGAGGTACCAATGGCAACGGGTGCCACGGAAAATTTTCTACACCCTCAAATAGTGTGCAAGATTTGGTCTAACCTTTTCTTGAAATGATCCACAGAGGAACTGTTCACAACTTCTGAAGGTAACCTGTTCCACGTGTCACAGATCTTATACGTAAAGTAATTCCCACACACACTAGTCTTAAACCATTTCAAATCCAACTTCCAACCATTTTACGAGTTGGGTTATCATTTAAACTAAACATGCTTCTAAAATCGACATCGTTGAACCCGCGTAAGAGCTTGAAAACCTCGATAAGTTGACCGCGCAGCCTCCGAGTTTCCAGCGAAAACAAGTTCAGGGCGCGTAAGCGTCGATTGTAGTCCTTATGCCTAACGGAAGGGATTAACTTTGTGGCCCTCGCCTGCACTCGCTCCAGCCTCTCAATATCTTTCCTGAGGGTGGGGGACCAGAACTGCACAGCATACTCCAGGTGCGGCCGAACCAGGGAATTGTACAAAGAGAGCACAATCTCCTTGTTCCGAAACTGAAATTGCCTCCTGATATAACCCAACAGCTTCTGGGCTTTCTTTTCCACCTCTGGAGAGAGAGAGAGAGAGAGAGAGAGAGAGAGAGAGAGAGAGAGAGAGAGTTACAAGGAAAAGAAGTACCTCAAAAGGCCTTGCGGCCCATACCGAGGAGGTACCAATGGCAACGGGTGCCACGGAAAATTTTCTACACCCTCAAATAGTGTGCAAGATTTGGTCTAACTTTTCTTGAAATGATCCACAGAGGAACTGTTCACAACTTCTGAAGGTAACACACACTAGTCCTAAACCGTTTCAAATCCAACTTCCAACTATTGTTGCGAGTTGGGTTATCATTTAAGCTAAACATACTTCTAAAATCGACATCGTTGAACCCGCGTAAGAGCTTGAAAACCTCGATCAGTTGACCGCGCAGCCTCCGAGTTTCAAGCGAAAACAAGTTCAGGGTGCGTAACCGTCGATTGTAGCCCATATGCCTAACGGAAGGGATTAACTTTGTGGCCCTCGCCTGCACTCGCTCCAGCCTCTCAATATCTTTCCTGAGGGTGGGGGACCAGAACTGCACAGCATACTCCAGGTGCGGCCGAAGCATACTCCAGAGAGAGAGAGAGAGAGAGAGAGAGAGAGAGAGAGAGAGAGAGAGAGAGAGAGAGAGAGAGAGAGAGAGAGAGAGAGAGAGAGAGAATTTAAATTTAAAAGTATATACGTTCATATGTTTACATGTCAATTTGGTGAACTTAATTACTTATATAAGCATACCTTGAACAGTTACACAAAAACAGCCGTATAACTTCAGCTACCAGCGGCTCTTGCCATTTTGCCGATGTTGTTCTTGTTAACGCCACACGATTTTATGCATACTAAGATCCCCGATAGGTATTAAAAGGGGTTAAATAAAGGTTGTAAATGTTGGAATGGATCCATAAGTAACGGAAATTCTCACACAAAACACAACAAATGCAATGGATGTCACAAACTGTAATCGTAAATACCATTTGCTCCTAACAATTACGGTTCGTATATTCAGTTGAAGCGAGAAATAAATCCTTCCTACCATAAAACACTAATGTTGACATAATAACGCACTTCTGTGGAGAGATTCAGAATTTATTGTCCATTGCTGATTCCCGTTAAGAATATTCCATCAGAAATATAGCCAAAAAAGCGGGTTACAAACGAACAGATGAGAACTGGACACGATTGGAATCGTATTTGTAAGGTGTCGAAAAAGTCTCTACCTAATCGGAAATACATCGAAACTCGTAACCCGATGGGAAATACATTTATTTATGGAACCATATCATATATGTGTGCGTATATATCGAAGATGATATTCCAAAGCTTCGTGTGTACGCGTCTCCCTCAATTTTTTGGTTTAATTCTTGTTGCCACATAATCGCACAAAAAAATTAGAATTCATTTTTGTTTCTTTGCCCAATTACTTCAATAAAATCGAATTTCATAATATCGGGGTTCGACCCAATGCAAGTGGGCCTTATTTCCAGATAGATTCGATGCAAATATATGGATTTCGAATGAAAATTTAAAAATCTGTTTAATATTTAACTAAAAAAACTAACCCATATTATATATATATATATATATTTCAGATTTTCAATGGAAATAATTAACCTGACCTGTAGTAAACAAAATTTAATATGGTTTGTTAATTAAACAGAACTTAATATGATTATTTTTAATGGTTTGTTAATTAGTTTGATCGTTGATTAAAAAGCTATAAAACTGATCATTGTGCAGAAGGATTATTTATTTCGACCCAAAGACTTGAGAGAGAGGATTTGGACCAGGGGTGGGGAACCTGCGACCTTTTGGGGTACTAGTTGCGGCCTTCTGAATTTTTTTATTTATTATAAAAGCCCTCACGTATTATCAAGTTTGATTTAAAATTAGTAAATATGTAGACTGTAGACTAAAATATGACATTTTGTTGTACTGTATATGTTAAATTCTCAGCATGCGGCCTAATAGGCTCTTGGTTAAATGAAATGCGGCCTTCCAATGAAAAAAGGTTCCCCACCCCTGATTTGGACGTTTTAAAAAGTAACTAATGATGTAAAAGCTTACAGTACGACCTTTTCTTTTAACGAATATGAGAATGTATAACAGGTTGGGTTGAATGTACTTTCGCGCGGCAATTTTCATAAAGATTTCAGATTACTTCCTTTTGTGATAGGCAAAAGATGTGGTAGATTTTATTGCAAAGTTATATAAATTAAAGGCCGGATAACGTTATACCGATCATGTAAATCCATTTATATCTCTCTCTCTCTCTCTCTCTCTCTCTCTCTCTCTCTCTCTCTCTCTCTAGGAAGGATCTACAGAAGCTAAGGCTAACAAAGACCCTACGATCCACTCTAAGGTTACCCCGAGAGAAAGAAGAGAGTAGGGGGTTAAAAGAAGAGAATAAGAGGTTAAGTAAGTAGCAAAACCTATCATTCGTAGGTTAACATTCATTCAAAGAGAGAGAGAAAGACTCACCATCTTCATCCGCCGGCCACTGCAGACAAGTCAAAAGAATAATCGAAGAGAATAGGAAAGGGGTGAAAGATGAAAAGAAGTAAAACAAAAACGCTTACAAACCATGCAAACACAGTCTAAACACTGTCATACCATGCAAACTACCGGCATGCAAGTAAAGAGCGGATAAGAAAAGAACAAAAAAATACTATGAAGTGGATAACAAAAAGTGGGTTAGTTTACGCTACGAGCTACATCTAAGTTCGTGTTAGTCTAATTTTTTTTTTATTGCTGGCATATCACATGCTGGCATGTCACAAGCTGGCATTAATCGTTAACAGACTCGTCCTCGACCATTGCCCCCAGAGCTCCTGTTGCTGATTGTTTTATTATTTTAAACAACGTTAATATTTTTAAAATGCCTATCTAAACGGTTTTTAAACATATTAACACTGGTAGAGTTCACGACGGACGCGGGAAGATTATTCCATTTATCAATTACTTTAAACGTAAAAAAGTTGTTAGCGATGTTAGTAATGAAACGTCTGCCACGTAATTTAAATCCGTTATTACGAGTATTGCTATTATCGAAAGTGAACAGTTTGTCAAAATTTACGTTATCGATTTTATTAACGATTTTGAAAACTTCAATAAGCTCCCCCCTTATTCTTCTAGTTTCGAGTGAATGCAAGTCTAACTCTTTAATCCTATCTTCGTAAGACTTGTTGCCATGGGCGCCCGCAGGTAGGGGCAAGGGGGGGCGCTTGCCCCCCCTGGAAATGCCAGGAAAATATATTAAATATTTTCTAAGAAAATATTTATATCCTAAACTTGCTGAAAAGTATCCAACTGCCTCCTAAAGGGTGAAAATTTTTATTTGTGTGCATTATAAAAGGTTGCTACCTTTTTATTTGTTCACCGAGAGAAAATCAACTCCAACAAAACTGATTTTATGGAAAAGGTTGTTCATAATTTTGGTAGTGACCGCAGACGACTACAATTCCTATTCAAATGAGCAGTGTAGGTGATGCTCGAAACACCGTTTTCAAATTAGGTACAACATTTACTTCAGTGTGCTTTTTTCTTCATTCTATCATGTTTCTGTTATAAATAAAATAAATGATTGTTATCATGTGCATTGTATGTATATACAATATATATTTGCATTTTCCATTACAGAAAATGCAACACTAAACTTGCTTAGAATTAACCTGCTGGTTCCTAAGGGGTCAAAAGTTTTTTGCTTGCTCCGGTCCCTACCTATTAATACATTAAATTTTGCCCCCCCTTGGAAAAAATCCTGCGGGCGCCCATGCTTGTTGCGTAATAATGGAATTAGTTTCTTGGCGCGACGCTGAAACCTTTCCAACCTATCAATATCCTCACGCAAATACGGGCACCAAAACTGAACGGCATATTCTAAATGAGGCCTGACTAGGGACTTGTAAAGGGGCAATTAATATTCTTCGATTTAAATTCGAAATTACGCGCTATAAAGCCTAACATCCTATTAGCTTTTGCGCAAGACTCCAGGCACTGGTTCCTAACTTTTAAAACCTTAGATACGCCTACGCCTAAATCTACTTCCTCGTCAACACTCGCCAACTCTCTATTGTCCATCGCGCACGTGTAATTATATTATTGTTACGAGAACCTATATGCAAAACTTTACATTTGTCTACGTTAAATTGCATCTGCCACTTATCCGTCCACTCCATAATCCTATTTACATCGTCTTGGAGCCTATTTC
>JAJOZX010003129.1:405000-560000 GCA_023014485.1 Bathynomus jamesi
GAAAGTTAGGTTAATTGAGTGTTGTCCAAATTCCCGTCAACATAATATCTACGTTTACCTCTGTACACTTCGCTACAACTATAAAAATGTGTGTTTCCAATCCTATGTACGCTAGTAGTATGGTTGTAAAACGACAAGAGGGAAACGAGAGAAATGGGGGTGAGGGGAAAGATGGGGGGGGGGGGAGCAGAATTTTAATCTTTTAAAGGGAGGTGGTGGATAAGGGGGATGGGAAATGAAATTCAATCCTGTCTTAGGCATAAAAGTAATATTACACAATCGGGAGTCGAACCCCCGACCTCAATCTTTATAGTACAATAATTTGTTTTTGCATAACCTCACCATTTTACATGCTACCCCAAGAGTAACCTAACAACCTGAATATAGAGTATAGTAACCTAATCCAACCTACAGTACAGTAACTCGCAATCATCATCATCATATCACGCTACCACAAGAATAAACAAACCAAGCCTAACTTAACTCGTACAACTGCGCAGTATCAAGAGTAACTTCACCTACTTTCACATCATTCTCTCCTGATATACAGTATGTATGTATGTATGATATATATATATATATATATATATATGACGTCATGCTATAAACTTTAGCGGGTACCGTTTTAATAGATAAAAAAATTCAAAGTGTACCTAACCTAACCTATGGTCAAACCCTTCTAGAGCGTTTCCCCTCACTTGTGTATATATACACACACAGTGCTTAATTTGTAAATGAAAAGAAGTGGAACGCAGGTGAAGCCCTCACAGTTAGGGGGTCTGGGGGAGCGCTGTAAGCTCCCCCAGCGGGTTCAGGGATGGCGCCCCTGAAACCAACGCATTTTAAGCGCTTTTTCTGCGAAAACTGCGCAATATGCAAATGAAAGTTCTCCGAATACAGTATTATTTTAAAGAAAAAGTTAGACTGTGATTGCAACATCTAAGTGAAATTTTATTTCATCTAAGTGAAACAAAATATTATATGTATTTGAAACAAAATAAAATTGCTTTACTTACATGCTATTGCTATATATAGGAAGTTGAAAGAATAATCACATTAATTTCCACACACACTCCAAACTTCTTTCTGCTTGATCGACTAGTTTTAGCTTTCTACTGTCTGTATTTCGTTGGGTTTTAAATTACGAAATTACGTTGCTGACCTTTTTATTAAAATAAAAACCTTTTTTTTTAATTAGGTTTTAAAATAAAAGTACCGGAACGGCGTTCCGGAGCGTTCCGTCACAAATTAAGCACTGTGTGTATATATATATATAACGCTTAGTGGTTTCGACACACACTCCCTCTCCCTAAATGTATTTTGTGGGCGTAGCTTAACTCACTCAGCATTCTTCATTTTATTCTTCGTTTTATCTCTCTATGCCGAACATATATGATTATTATTATTAGTATTAGTATTTTCTCCATTGGGAATCGGTCAATGGTGAATATTATTATTTTTCTATACCCCAATCCCCATCACCACAAGGTCAGTTGCTTTCACCTAGGTGACACACACACACTTTTCACTGAAAACCGTCTCCACACAGATACTCTCCAGACCTCCTAAAGTCGCTTAAATTCAGTGATCGAGGAAAAACATTGATACATTCTCGCGGGGACCTCTTGAAACCAAACTGATTAGACGTTCATTGGAACCTCCCACAGGTGTTTCATTGCAGTCTCATAAGAAGATTATAAAGAATGTTTGCAATTTCTCTTTCGGTTTACACTATCTTGTGACTGCTTTATACTGACTCCTACTTCTACACATATTCATATAACTTGTCCTCTTCAGGATTTATTATGAAGGTACCATAAACCACAAGTGCCTCTTTTGATTTTCTCTTCAGAAGGGCAATAAGATCATTCCATCCAGGATTAATTTTATTATGACAGTTGTAAAACTTAATCATAGTCTTTTCTGCTCTCCCCAGCTAATATGGATACTTGTCTGAATTTACAGTAAGAATCACTTGGTCAAAGATTACTATCGGTAAGATGCCAAATTTCTAAATTATTAAAGAGGTGATCTGTTCTGTCTTTATATTCTATTCTCTGCTGCATGTTAAAACCAAAATTTCAATATGTACACAGAAGCTTTCCTGACCAAGTTTTGAAATAAAATATTGTGGTTCACTCTATCATATCCTATGTTTATATCCAAGAAATAGTTATAATTAACTGAATTACTGCCAGTCTATTTAATTGTAATTTTCTCCAATACACAGATCAGTTGAATGGGAACCTCTTAAACCATACTATACTTAAATCTATTTCACAATTAGTTGGCTCAAAATTGAGCCAACTTACAACAATGCAAGATCTTATTAATGATAAACATCTACAACAAAGTTTATGTGACTAACAAATGCTACCCCAGGTTAATGAAACACCCAAATTAGTAAATTTAACTTTATATGACAGAATAGCTTTAATTCTAACAAGGTTCAAATATTACACATGCTTGCAAATTTTTAACTTTCACTTTGACCCACATTCAAATTTGTTTCTCAATTAGCTGGACCAAAATTGTGCCAACTTGTAACAATGGAAGACCTTAATGATTAACATCTACAATTTAGTAACTAGAACCCAATACCTGACTTAATTTTGTTAATAGACTTGTACCCATCACTATGATTTAGAAACACTTTATTGAGTCATCATCCAGACCAGACCAATGTTACCAACAGTTGTGAGTATTGCCCATTCTCATTCTGTTTAATACTTTAGGCACCAGAGATTTATCTTTATACCATACTAAATGTATGAACCATTTTTTATGCACATCAAAACTCCCGAGACTAGTTCCCAAACAAATTAGCTTTTTCTTATTGGGCAACAATCATTTGAAAGGGATCGTTTTACTTTGAACCCTGGAGAATGAAAATGAAAAATAATTTACCAATTTTTATATTCATCTGAAATAATACAGTACTCATAATAGTGTATAGTAACGATAACAAAGTAGCAATATATTTAAGGTACATTTGGGAGGTTGACTTGACCTCTGAACAGTTAAAAAAAAAAATCAAAAAAAAAATCTAGGTAAATCTAGGAAGCTCATTTCCCCAAAATGTGAAAGTTAGTGCACCCCCAAGGATCATTTTTGTCTGAGGATTAGCAGGGTAAGTGACCAATTCAACCCGACCCAGGAGCAGCAAAGGAGTAAACCAAAGCTTCACCAACTGGTTTGAAATGAACATAAAATATTTACTACGCCACGGCAATTTCAAAGCTTTCCTTTTGATAGAGGTTGGAAGCCGTAATAAAACAAATTAAATTTAGCTAAGATGTATGAGCCTTCTTTCAAATGTACGATCTTCAAGTGCAAATACAATAACAGAGATTTGATATGACAAGGGGGAAGTGAGGGAAGTGCAGTGAATAATTGATGAGTGAAAATTCTGAGTCCGTGTAAATATTTAACATTTTTTGAAAATGAACTAAGTCAAAAACTTCTGTGTATAAGAACCTTTTATTAAACTTTAATGCAAATCAGGATTTACATACATTTTAATCATTCTAGTGATGAATGATGAGAATGGTTAAAACATTTGAAGTCACAGTTTTATCTTCTATTATGAAAGTCTACTCCAACTTTTATAATTTGTTTTGGGGATTCACTAATTTCTGTTGGGATCGTAAAATCGGGATTTATTAATGGATATTAATGGTTTAATAGGTAGATTATAAAAGGTAGGAAATGGTGTCTACAGACAGACAGGAATGCCTTTTTATAGTGTAGATTAGGATTTTTGGAAAATGTTTCTGCGGGTAACTGGGGATATCTCGTGAGTACCAATGCGCGGACGACATTTTAAGGATCTTCAAATCCGTACGAAGTGCATGCAACACGTTCAGTCTGTAATCTAAATGCGGGCCTATACAGCATAAATTAAATGCTTGTTTCCACCTTTTTTCACGCTTATGGCAGTTACATAGACCTAGGAAAGATTTATAGGCCTAGTGCATCATACACAAGAACTATTTATAATGTAGTCACTATCGACCAGTCACAACTGAGACAGTTCCAGAATCATTGAAGTGAAGAATCCATTTTCGTTGTTTGCAACTGTATTTGACACCCAATGGAAAAACACGTCCATATTAGAGCAATTTAGCAGAGAGGAGGGCAATTCATTTTCAGAACTCCAACAAAGAGAGCAAGACAAAATTGCATATTTGTTTATAAAGATTTGTTTATAAAAAACGTCTGAACAGGTACAGTAGCTAGAACAACGTGAAAAAAGTGTTAGCAGCTGACGAGGAAGCTTCTAAACAGTGGCTGCATCCTCCAGCGCAGGACACGTCAACGCGAAGAAGCGACGTCAAACCAAAACATCAACGCGCTGGTGGCCAAACTTCCTCAAATCTCCGTGCAGCGGGCTGTCTATGGTTGGCCAGACTGGCAGTCGACGGCCTGTTGCGTGGCACGGTCAGAGTGCCGATCGGCTCCCGGGGCCGGACCTATTCTCAGCGTGCTATTTTTTCAATTACAGGGAACAATTGCGTGCTCCCCGAACTACTCTTACTCTCTGGCGACATTAAGACTAATCCAGGCCCCACTACAACTTACACATGTCACCATACACAAAGACATAGACACAATAGTACCATGAGACACATACAGAAGTATAATATTAACATATTACAGTACAACGTAGATGGCCTCACAAACAAAATCATGCAGCTTAGGAATTCGTACACAAACAAAACATTCACATAGCACTTATACAAGAAACAAAACTAAAACGCAAACACAAAACACCCACCATCCCTGACTTCACGGCGATCCGTCAAGATCGTACTGGGGGTAACGGGGGTGGACTCATCACTTACATACGTAAAAGCATTAGCTACACTGATGCTACCCAAAACATTACAAACACAATCCAAGCAGATAACACGATAGAAATACAGGCAGTTAACATTAAAACACGCGCAAAACACAACACCACACTAATCAACATTTACATCCCACCAGATAGTTCACCTCAGGTGCCAGCCAATTACAATCCACAGTTACACAATCTTGCCTCTCTCACTAATGTCATCTTAGGAGGAGACTTCAACGCCAAAGACACTAGTTGCTACCTGCACAACCAAAACACCACCAGAGGCGCCAACATAGCCACACAACTAAACAGCCTCTTCATTCTTAACAATACAGAAGAACATACACACATACCACATCAAGCAGGATACTCAAACTCCTCCCCAGACATAACGTTCTGTTCCCCCTCACTAGCAACACATACACAATGGAGAACAGAAAAACAACTGTCATCAGACCACCTGCCCATCATCATTACAACACATTCTACACTCTGCCCCAACAGCCTTAGGCACACTTACAGAAATTACAAGAAAGCTGATTGGGAACACTTCAAAATACAGACTGAGGAACAATTCACCACATTAAACAGCACACCCATCATAAACATCGATACAACACTCAAGACATTTAATCAGATTATCAATAATGCAAACAAATACATACCCAAGGGCAACATTAGGAAATACAACCCAAATTACACTAGAGAAATAGCCCACCTCATAAGGCAACGTAACAACCTCAAATATAACACACAAACACCACACACAGAAGCCATAAAACAGCAGATACAACAGCTCAACACAGAAATAAACAACAAACTCAAAGAAAAACAAACAGAAACATTCAGGGAATTCATAACAACACTAAACCACTCCACAGATACATACAGGCTATACAAGACTATAAACAGCATTACCCACTCTAACAGCGGCATTCACACCTCACACGCGGCTATCTGTCGCAGCCAAAATAATATCCCAACATACACACAACAAGCTAACATTCTAGTTAATCACTACGCAAAGATAAGTCACTTAAACAGAGACAACAACCAGAAACATGCAGACAGACAAACAGCCAGACACAAGAAAACCTACAGACTCGACATGACCATTACACCCTTCAATACAGACCAGACCACCAAGATCATCAAAAACATTAAGAATTCGAAGGCTACTGGACCAGACAACATATCTAACATACACCTTAAACACTTGGGCCCACAAGGAATATTAGCTCTCACAAATATCAGCACATATATTTACCAACACTGTATTATTCCTGACATATGGAAACAAGGTAAAATTATTACACTACTCAAACCAAACAAAAATCCAACAGAACCAGCTTCCTATAGACCCATTACTTTACTATGCACACCTTCCAAAGTAACAGAAAGACTAATCTTACAAATCACCAACCCACACATACCACTATCGCCTACTCAACATGGATTCAGACCTCACCACTCAACCACGACATTACTCACTAACCTCACGCAGCACATCATGGATGGCATCAACTCCAGAAGACCAGCTCAACGTACACTATTAGCAACAATAGACATTAGTAAAGCATTTGATGCTATCCCACGCTTCCCTCTCATAAACAAAATACTCAACACAAACATGCACAATAACACCAAAAGGTGGCTGAGCAACTATCTCTCAGGAAGATACTCACATGTCACATTTAATGGCAAATCATCCAAAAACAAGCTTTTTCCGAACGGGGTCCCTCAAGGCTCTGTTCTCTCACCAACACTCTTCAACTTATACATGCATGACATTCCAACACCCATAGATAACAAGCTTACCTTATCATCATATGCGGATGATATCACTCTAACATCCACCCACAACAACATCGAAACCGCTAAAATAACCTACAAACATACATAAACAGTATACAAGACTGGCTCACACACAATAGACTCAAAGTAGCGCACACAAAATCAACCATCACCTTGCTTACAAGCAACACAAAAGAACACCAGGTAATTCCACAGCTTACACTAAACAACATCAACATTCCACACACTCACAGAACCAAAATACTTGGTGTCACATACAACACATCATTATCTTTTGCAAACCACATTCAGGACATTAAAACCAAATGTACGTCAAGACTTAACACGCTTAGGGTACTAACAGGCACAAACTTTGGACACCAGCAGGAAACAACATCACTCATATACAAACAATATATTCGCTCAGTTATGGACTATGCTAGCCCATGCTGGGCACCCATTATCTCAAACACACACATAAACACCTTACAAACAATACAAAACAACGCACTTCGTATCATTACAGGATGCACTCAAACAACACCAATAGAACACCTGCACACAGAAACAAAAATACTAAAAGTTAGGGAACATTTAGACATGAGGGGAACACAATTCATGGCAGCCGCGACAACTAACCCACAACACCCTTGCCACTACATGTACAATCATGCACCAACACCTCGCACCATTAAGGTAACACCAGAGAGATATTATAACGAAATACTCCATTCCATACCACGCCCCACAGACATCACACAGTACAGAAAACACATACACACACACCTAACCCACAAAGCACTGACACGACTCGGTCCGAATGCGGTCCTAGGTGCGAAGCCGCCACCCATTAACAGGTCAGAGATCAGCCTGAGCAGATCGGATCGAGTTAACTTAGCACGATTCCGATGTGGACATCACCCAAACTTACGGACATATAAACACAGACTAGACAACTCCATAGACGACACCTGCCACCTGTGCCAAGACACACCACAAACAATTGAACACATTATGACGAACTGTACCGCTCTAGCACAACAACGAACACAACACAACATCATTAGTGCGCTGAACCTCTGGTCCACTCCGGAGAGGGCGATCGGTTACCTGCGTGCCGCCGGCTTGCTCGATCAGGGTGGGCTGATCGGCTAAACAACAACAACAACAACAACAGATTTGTTAATACTCGTATTCATATTCGGCCAATCAGGCATAGCTTTGTTTGTCACGTGATACCCATATCTAGTCTTGACCAATAATGTTCTTAAAGACAAATTAGTTTTTAAATAACACAAGATCTATAAAAGTAGGGGATTTAATATTAGAAAATAGGCAAATAAAGTTAGTTAAATACTGTAGAATAGGTGGGAAATTCTAAAACCTATCGAAATCGTGTATTAATTTCGGTCTCTTAAGTTGTAGGTGCAATAATAAATAAAATGAAGATCAGGTGTAAAGGGCGAATGGAACAATGAAATCTGCTCGATGAAAAGGCAACACATTACTAGGGCTGAGCATTTCCCGCTCTTTTCTTAATCCGGGGAAACGGGATTCAAAAACTTGCAATCCCAGGATCCCGGGAAATTCCCAGGATTAAAAAAATTAAATAAGGTCGAAGTACTTGAATAAATTAAATAACTAAACAGAAATTTTCCTTTTTTTGAACAAAAACATGCTTTGATAAAAACTGAAATTATTGATTTCGTTGGATTATGACTTAAAATAATGCTTTAAAAACACATGATTAAAACTATCACTTAAAAATGTTCCGAGTTTTGTGATGAATAATCCTACAGCAGAAAATGCTCTTTCCGACTCCATTGAAGTTAGAGGAATTGTCGCCAGAGAATTAAATAAGAGATTTAAATTTTCTGTTCTATTACCAGTGGCTTCGTAAACATTCATGTTATACATGATTAGCAAAAACTTAGTTATAAATTTTAGTATGTTGCAAAGGTTTAACATAATAAATAAGAATAAAAATTATAAATTCTAATGAAATTTAATATAAAATATATCATAAAAATTTCTGAAATAGAAGTAAAATCCATTCCAGAAATTTCTAGAAAGAACAAACTCAAAGCTATAAGATGGTTACCCATTAGTCATTACTCACTACCCAATCAATTTTCAGTAGGAACAAAATGATATTATTTCACCCCATACTCAAGCCAAAACGGTTTTCAAAGTTTAAAAACCTGGTGAACGAAAACTTCAATTATAATTAAAAGCCTTTGCGTGAAAAAAATATACCTCATAATAAAACTGTGCTTAAAAGTCTCCCCTGAAAATAGAATATCGGGAAATCGCGGGATCGATGACAGTTTTCCAGGAAAATGAGCTGTCTACTTTACTTCCAGGATATCGGGATCCCAGAAGCCCAGCCCTACACATTGCCAGAGACACAGAGTGAGGGAGAGAAGTGACTTGAGTCAACAAGAGTCGGACAGAGTCGTCGGAAGCAGTTTGTCCATCTTAAGATCGTTTCGTTTTCCTGGTTAATTTGTTCTCAACATTTCGATCAGAGCCCGTGGGAAGTAGGGCCTATATTAAGATGAGTTAATAACAGTAAATTAATTTCACTTTCGACTAGCGCCAACGACATAGAAACTTCTATCCGCAGCACTAGGTTTTCAATCATGTCACGCGCGAAGCTACATCTTTTTTGAAGGTTGACTTGATTTTCGGTGAAGGTTTAATTTTTTCTCTTGAATTATATAACGTAAGTGTAAAGTTAAAGTAATCTGTAAACATAAGATTAAAAGTACAGAAATTTTGATGTTTCATAATAAAACAATTTATATTAGTGGTCGAAATTAAATCCATGCGTTTAATAATACGGTTCGATAAACAGTAAAAGTTGAACTAATAGTTAAAGCATCATTGATCAGGTTACCATCCTTAGTGTGGGTGGTTGTCGTCACAAACCAACCCACGGACGAGTCAATGGTCAGTTTATCGAAACACCCGTCAAAATATAAGCTTAAAACATTCACTTAAATAAGATGAAGATCTTAATGTTTTAGGTATCTTCCATACCAATGATGTTAAACTAACAGCCCAATAGTTTCTTACTTCATTTTCACTACCCATTTTGTAAATGGTTACCATATTTTCCTTTTTGCATTCATCAGATACCTCTGTATAATTAATAAATCTAGCAAACAAAATAGCCAGCGCTTTAGCAAAGCTATCCTCCTGTATCCTCAGATTCCTGCCGAAATGTTATCAGGACTAGTCGGTTTTTATTGTTTCACTATGCTAATTACATTTGGATAACATGAAGCCAGTTGGGGGCCAACCCTCAATGTCTTAGTAGTGTATCGATTAATGGACATCGGCATCTGCATCGGCAGAATCGGCCGCTTTTGGGCATCTGCATCGGCAGAATCGGTCACTTTTGGGCATCAGCCAAATTTAGCCGATTCTTTAAAATTTTAACATTTTCATTACAAAACAAAATCTATACTTATAGAAAATTGAACATACAAACAAAAATACTATTTATGATAATTTATACTCATTTCAAAGTGTAATTGTATAAAATACATTTTCGATTCACGAAAAAGGCAAAGTTTAAAAAATTAAGTTACCCCATAAATTAAATTCTCTCTAACTAGCTAATGTCTAAATATTATAAACTATTGTAATCTCCTACTCTTTATTAATAATAATTCTTTATTAAGTCGTACTTTTTAATTTTTATGTTAAACCATCTTATTATGTTGAATATATTTTAAACTATTTTAATAATTTTATAAACCCAAACTGTATATCCAGTTTTTTATTCAAATTAGCCACAGGACCTTGAAATTTTAATGAAAATTTTTGTTGTCGTTTACATTGTTGAACAAAGAAAATATCTTCAATATAAGGAAAATTAATTACTTTAAATATTGGTACTCAATTTATGAAACTAAAATAAAATTATTTTGATATTTTACTGAGTAATAAAACTAATTACCATCACTTTAGCGACGATATACGAGAAATAGATTCTGGTTCCGTATATTGTGGAATGAGCTAAGGAAAAGCATTTAAACAAATCTGAAAATTTTAAAATAGGAAAATTGAAAGTTTTCACATTAGATTAGTAAAATTTATGAAGGGAATTGAATTTTTTCAAATCTAAGCAAAGAATCGGCATTGGCATCAGCATCGGCAAAATTTTGAAGTCGGTACATCACTGCAATGTCTCGCAAAACTAAACATGTCCAGTTCCACAAAATGCATTTAGGGAGAGGAGGATCGGGTAGAAACCACAAGGATATATATATATATATATATATATATATATATATATTATATATATATATATATATATATATATATATAATATAAATTATTTCACGAAAGTGACACGTGAAAAATATTTATGATGAATAAACCACGAAGGAAAAAGAAACACAAAGGGGTGCTCAAGCGCTTTCGTCTAATGACATCCTCAGGAACACTGGAGTGAAAGGACAGATCAAGGCAATATATAGGTTACAAAAATAAACAAACATACATACATATTCATATATATATACATATATATATATATATATATATATATATACATATACATATATATAGTAAGCATAGAAAAAATTGTGGGAGGAGCAAACATTTATATGGGAGATTGACACTTATAGCACTTCAGCCGACATTCAATATAAATTCAAATGGCTTGTTTATGAAACAGGTCACAAAAGAATAAAGAAATAAAAATAAATATAAATATAAATTGAGAAAAAATTAATTACAAAATAGTGTCTTAGTGATATATATGTCACAGCCTAAATAACAATAAAGAAATAAACCGGCAAATAAAAAAACCACAAATATATATACATACATATATATAACGTAAAGAACGACGCTTGTATAGGAGATATTCCGCGCAAGACGAGAGAGAGAGAACGAAACAAATGAAAAAATGAGGTAACCACCTGGGAATCGAACCCGGGATCTTCCGATTGCCGGTCAGACCGGCAATCGGAAGATCCCGGGTTCGATTCCCAGGTGGTTACCTCATTTTTTCATTTGTTTCGTTCTCTCTCTCTCGTCTTGCGCGGAATATCTCCTATACAAGCGTCGTTCTTTACGTTATTTATACTGCGTGTTCTTTGCAGTTGAATGTATATAATGTCACGGCATGCGGGAGGTGCCCCCTTGGGGCATTGGTTTCTGCGAGTATGTAGAAGAATTACGGCATTTGGAAGAGTGAGGCCCATTGCGTAATGGTATCGCGTCTGACCGGCAATCGGAAGATCCCGGGTTCGATTCCCAGGTGGTTACCTCATTTTTTCATTTGTTTCGTTCTCTCTCTCTCGTCTTGCGCGGAATATCTCCTATACAAGCGTCGTTCTTTACGTTATTTATACTGCGTGTTCTTTGCAGTTGAATGTATACATATATATATATATGCACTTTGGCCGACCTTCAATATAAATTCAAATGGCTTGTTTATGGAACAGGTCACAAAAGAATAAAGAAATAAAAATAATTATAAATATAAAAAGTGCCATAGTGATATAAACCAATAAAAAAAAAAAAAAAAAAATTAAAAAATAATAAAAAATATTCTTGAGTCGGCTATAATTCAACTTATAAATAACCTTAACATGAGTAAAGGTCTGTTTCAACTCGATCCCGTTGCTCTGAATTCCTTCAGAATGGATTTAAACAAAAAGGGCAGGTTGTTAAATCTTTGGTAAAAATTTGTTTTTGTCTTTTTTTTTTTTTTCCTTATAAATCTGTAGGTTTCTCTTACAATTTTATTTTTCAATTTTTTGCTGTATGCGTGTATGTGTATGTATGTATGTGTATGTGAGTATGTTTGTGGTCATTGCAGTTAAATGTGTGTGTATGTATATGTGTGTATATGTATGTATGTATGTGTGTATATGTATGTTTGTATGTATGTGTATATATATGTGTATATATATGTATATATATATGTGCATGTACCTTACCTTACCTTACAACCTCACAAATGTTCTGCGCGATGATTTCTCATTTCGCGAAGGTCATGCTTGTATGTGTATATATATATATATGTGTGTGTGTGTGTGTGCGTTTGTATATATGTGTGTATATGTATATATATTTGGTTACGCGGGTATACATGTGTAGATGTATTATTTGTAATTTTTTCAATTTATATTTATTTTTATTTCTTTATTCTTTTGCGACCTACCGTTTTTTCAGACAATAATTATAAAAACAAATCTTTGGTAATTTTTTCCCTTATGCATATATATATATATATATATATATTCTGTATATATTGCGTTTATATTTCGTATATATACCGTATATATGTTGTATATATTTTTATGGTTCTTTATATATCATCTAGGCATCATTTTGTTTTCCAATTTATATTTACTTGTACTTTTTTATTCGTTTGTGACTATAATATGCATGATTCAGACAATAACTAAAAAACCTGTGGTAATTTTTCCCTTATAAATTGGTGTGCCTCTCTTAAAATTTATCTTTCAATTTATTATTATTATTTTTTATTATTTTTAAATTTTTTTTATTTTTTTTTATTGGTTTATATCACTATGGCACTTTTTATATTTATAATTATTTTTATTTCTTTATTCTTTTGTGACCTGTTCCATAAACAAGCCATTTGAATTTATATTGAAGGTCGGCCAAAGTGCATATATAATATATGTTGTATATATATTTGTGGTTTTTTTATTTGCCGGTTTATTTCTTTATTGTTATTTAGGCTGTGACATATATATCACTAAGACACTATTTTGTAATTAATTTTTTCTCAATTTATATTTATATTTATTTTTATTTCTTTATTCTTTTGTGACCTGTTTCATAAACAAGCCATTTGAATTTATATTGAATGTCGGCTGAAGTGCTATAAGTGTCAATCTCCCATATAAATGTTTGCTCCTCCCACAATTTTTTCTATGCTTACTATATATATGTATATGTATATATATATATATATGTATATATATATGAATATGTATGTATGTTTGTTTATTTTTGTAACCTATATATTGCCTTGATCTGTCCTTTCACTCCAGTGTTCCTGAGGATGTCATTAGACGAAAGCGCTTGAGCACCCCTTTGTGTTTCTTTTTCCTTCGTGGTTTATTCATCATATATATATATATATATATATATATATATATATATAAACGTGAAGGCAAACGCTCTAGAAGGTTTTGACCATTATATATATATATATGTTATATATATATATGAATATGTATGTATGTTTGTTTATTTTTGTAACCTATATATTGCCTTGATCTGTCCTTTCACTCCAGTGTTCCTGAGGATGTCATTAGACGAAAGCGCTTGAGCACCCCTTTGTGTTTCTTTTTCCTTCGTGGTTTATTCATCATATATATATAATATTATAATATATATATCTATATATATATATATAAACAAGTGAAGGCAAACGCTCTAGAAGGTTTTGACCATAGGTTAGGTTAGGTGCACTATAAAATATTTTTTAGCAATTAAAACGGTGCCCGGTAAAGTTCATAGTATGACGTCACACATTATTTATATATATATATATATATATATATATATATATATACTGTATAATTCAGACATGGGGCTGAAGCCGGGCCTTCGGCTTCGAAGCAGAGGCCGGCCATTTAGAAAGTCAGGAAGCCGAAAGCGAAGCCGGCCATTTAGAAAGCCAGGAAGCCGAAAGCGAAGCCGGCCATTTAGAAAGTCAGGAAGCCGAAAGCGAAGCCGGCCATTTAGAAAGTCAGGAAGCTGAAAGCGAAGCCGGCCATTTAGAAAGTCAGGAAGCCGAAAGCGAAGCCGGCCATTTAGAAAGTCAGGAAGCCGAAAGCGAAGCCGGCCATTTAGAAAGTCAGGAAGCCGAAAGCGAAGCCGGCCATTTAGAAAGTCAGGAAGCCGAAAGCGGAGCCGGCCATTTAGAAAGTCAGGAAGCCGAAAGCGGAGCCGGCCATTTAGAAAGTCAGGAAGCCGAAAGCGAAGCCGAATCTTATAGAACCGGGACCGGAAGACGAGTTCCATAGTTAACCTATTCTAAATTAGTATAGGTTAACTGTTTTTGGTTATTCATATTACTACTAATAAAAAATATTAAAATAGTTAAATAAAAAATAAAACCCCTCAAACTATACAAATAACCAAGTCTCGAAGCCGGCTTCAGCCCCATGTCTGCTGTATATATATATATATATATATATATATATATATATATGTGTGTCAGGAGAGGGTGACGTGTGAGAGTAGGTTAGGTTATGCTTGGAGTAACGTGAAAAGATGATGCTTGCGAGTTAGGCTGGGTTAGGTTACTACAGTCTATATTCAGGTTAGATTACTCTTGGACTAGCGTGAAAAATGAGGTTAGGTTATGTGAAAACGGGGTCAGGGTTTAGACTCCCAGTGATACAATATCACATGACAAAGACAGGATTAAATGGCGGCCGGTAAAGTTCATAGTATGACATATATATATATATATATATATATACACACAATTATTTTCCAATTTGGGTTAGGTTACGTTACGTTACTCTTGAGGCAGCGTCAAAAATGGTTAGGTACTCTATATTCAAGTTTTTACTTTTTCGGGGATGGCACCCCAACCCTTTGTGAGATATTAAAATTCTGCTTTTACCTTCTTTCCCATCATCCCTTCCCCTTTGCCCTCGTTTCTCCTTTCATCGTCTTTGCAACCATACTACTACCCTCAGACGTCGTGACCACCCCATAAGGAGAAAAGTAAATAGGTTTCCGATGACAAATGAATGAATGAATAATGAATGGCAGAACATACACTGGAATATTAAAAAAGACGAGCTTGTACAAATAAACTAAAAAACAACTAAGGGAAACATTCATGCTCCAAACATTCTCTCCTATAGCAAACCATTCCATATGCACAAACGGTGTGTTAATATTCATTTACTGGCGCTCCAATGGCTTAGGGGACTTTAGTGTTAGTTTTACTACCAAACGGTTGATAGTTTTAATTCTATAACGCCATCTGGAATAAGGAACGACAATAAAGGGTCTCTCAACCCCTTTATTGATCTTTATTAAATTTCGTTATATAAATATTCATCGTTAAAACGAACCTTTAGACGCGGAAGTCTAAAAAATTATAAGCTACATAACAGTATTTCCTTTTAATACAATCAAAAGGTATTCAATAAAATATATGCGATGTGTGAATTCATACCAATATGAATTACGTCACACGAACAATCGTATTCCTATACTTTGACAACAACGCCTGCAAGTTACACTTACTTGCGCGCGCATACACTTTATACACATGACTGGTAGTATGCCTTGACAGTGACTAGTCAGTCACTAGTTACACACGCGAGGACTACTACACACACACACACACACACTATTTTTTATATTATATATATATATATAAACAAAACTTTATGCAGAGAAGTGAGTATATTTTTTTTTACCTACATATACAGAGCAATAAATATATGATTTTATACTAAATAAAAGTCATAATACATTTACCTAAATTCTTTTGTCGGACAATTTAAAGTTTTCTTCTCTTTATTTCGCTTCATAAGATTCCTTGAACGTTACGGAACAGAGAGAAATATCATAAAATAAACAGTCGTAAGATCACTCACAAATCCCAAAAAGTTTACAAATCCAACCAGAAAAATAGATAAAAAGAGAGAGAGAGAGAGAGAGAGAGAGAGAGAGAGAGAGAGAGAGAGAGAGAGAGAGAGAGAATTTCTGGAAAAACTAAAATCAGGAGGGAGAAAAACTTCATAAGTCATACTATCATATTAAACTATACAGTGTATATATATATATATATATATATATATATATATATACACACACCCTTGATCCATTTTCCTTTTCATATATCTCATTCTGTCCTCAGAAGCAAATCCCAGTGTTTCCCTATGTGTGGCAGCCAACAATGGCAGTAAATATTATTTTTTGAAGCATTATAGCTATAACAAAGTTACCCCCTGTGAATTTGTCTCATCACATTCTGAGGCCTCACCCTATCCCATGAATCCCCCTTCTACCCCAAACCCCTACATATTCCCGGGAATGTGACTAAAAGAAAAAAAAAAAGGAAAAAATTCTATCTGAAAACAGGAAAAGCGACAACCTTATATCAAAGAACCCATTATCAATGGCAGATTATGGCCTAACGCAGATAAAGAAATGAAAACAATATTAATCTACGGATATTTCTCCTTACAATTGAGTTGCTCAAGGGATTATATTCTGTAAATTTAGTCTTTTCTTTCATTGCTTAACCGATTAATAATTAGACAATTTGAACTACAATGAACTGTAATTTTAGCGGTTATCGATAATCCTGAAGTAACGATGCACGTACTCAGGGAGTTAGTATACCCTAAATTTGGTCCTCCAGAAGGGCTACTTTCAATACAGTACATGTTTAATTTTTGTTTAATTGTACTCTTGACATCTGAAGTACATCTATCGAACTTCCACTGTTGTAGGTGTATTCTCACTAAGAAGACCCGAGGCAAATGGATGTCTAAATTCGGATGGTACTAAATGATGGTTTTGATCCCGGCGTAGCCAGCCGTTGCAAAAGCAATGGAGCTGCAGCACCAAAGATAGAGGTGGTCATCTATGCATGTATATACATATATACTACGTACTGATATATTGCATATCTGTATATGTGTATATATATACATAAAATAATGGAGATGCATAGATCTATTTTACAGTAGGTGCCAAGATCAGACATACAGAGAGGAGGAGACGGAGTGCTGGAGCTCCCGTTTCTCCTGTCATTGTCCTCCTAAGCTGATCTTTTTCAGTTCTCTCAAAAATTGCTTCATCAAACAAAAATGTGAAAACCTACCCAGTTCTATTCTTCGCGCTCCTGGCATCTAGCTAAGAACTTCTCCAGCAACTTTATTTCTTCTTCTTTCCATCCTCTTTTCCATTCTGACGGTTTAGTTGACGTCTATTCTCCTGATGAAGCTGAACTCTTCAGTCAAACCTTCGCTTCCAACTCCTCCTTCTGACTTCATTATGTCAGACATTAGATCTCTTCCAAAGATGTTTTTCTGCTGATGGTGCCTCCTGTTGTTCTTAAAAACTGTGCTTCTGTGCGACACCCTGCTGAGGAAAACTCTTTCGTCTTTGTGCTTCATCTGGTACTTTTCCTTCCTGCTGGAAGTCCGCTTTCATTCAACCTGTCCCAAAGAAGGGTGACCGCTCTCAACCCTCCATTGAGGGTTGGGAGCGGTGTGTATGTGTATCAGAACTTCTAAAAATTTTTAATTTATACTTAATTGGAAGATTCTTAAACACCTCTCTACTCACAATCCTCTTTCAGATCATCAGTATGGGTTCTGCAAGCGACGCTCTACTAGTGATCTTCTTATATACCTTTCTGACTCTTGGTCATTCTTCTTTCGGGATTTCGGTGAAACCTTTGCTATTGCGCTAGATATATCAAAAGCTTTTCATAGAGTTTGGCACAAATCTTTATTTTCCAAACTGCCCTCCTTCGGGTGCCTTCATCTCTAATTTCCTTTCTGGCCGATCTATAGCTGCGGTTGTAAATGGCCACTGTTCTTCTTCTAAAGCTATTAGCAGTGGTGTTCCTCAGGCTCTGTCCTGTCACCTACAATTTTCCTTTAATCAAATTAAATTAATTAAGAACTTTTTTGGAAAAATATGTAACATAACTATATATAATATATATATATATATATTATAAACAACTTAACAATACCTAAACCGCATAAAACAAATAAAAATAATGTCGATATAAAAACAAATAAGGAAAGTAAAAAAGTAAAATGGCGCTCAACCAATCCATCTTTTTGGTTGGCACTATTTTAATAGTTCCATAAAAGATTAATAAAAATATTTCTCTTTTAATTGTTTTCTCATTTCTCGTCAATATGGTTCGGAATTTCCGCTTAATTTACGTTAAGGAAGCTGAAAATCATCGATTCCAAAAGGCTTTTAGACCACTTCTTTAATAGCCTTTTAGACTCCTTTTATAGTTCTTTTTCCTTCCTCTCTTACTTCAGTTTCTTCTTCTTTAGTTTCTTCTTCGCCTCCGTTTTTTTCTTTGCATTTCTTTTGTCAACTGGTATTTCTTTTTTCCATATATTTTTGTTTCTTCTTTACAGTTATTAATTACTCGTTCTCACGTTCTTACTTCGCTTTCTTAAGTAGTCTTTGTGAAGAGAGAACTTTAGTGATGTTCCAACTATTTGAAAACAATTTTGCGACGATGTTTTTACAAGCATTTTTAAGATACTGTTCACGAAAAACAAATACGCAGATCTTATTTACTCGTAATATCGCTAAACTTGTACCGCTTGGTAGTAAGCCCTCCTCCCAGTAAAGCTACCAATTCAATTATCCTACAAATGTTTTGAAGCTTAATAATGTTTTAGGGTTGTTTAACCTGCTCCATGGAAAAGTTAATGTGGCGGAGGGGAGTACCCAAATTTTACAAGGGATCCAAACCGTCGTTACATCATCTGAACGCGGAGGAGGGTCACCCATACAATTACTAAAGAGAGCCAACGTCTCTTAACCTTGCTGATGTTGCGGGAAGCGGTGTTGTAATGTGACTATGACGTAGCCCTCAGTACATAATAAAAACAAGTTTAGTTTTGGGAAAATAGCATGAAAACAGAGAAAAAGCGTCACACACACAGACACACACACACACACACACACACACACACACACAATATATGTGTGTGTGTGTGTGTGTGTGTGTACACACAACATTGTTTCATTCTGTCTTAACCTTGCTTGTGGCAAGGTGTCTTTTTCCGTAATCCATGCTAAGTGTTTTTGCTGTGCTCACATACTGGATAGTTTCGTGAATGTTTATTTTTTGTTATACAGGGTGGTTACAAAGTTCTTGTGCAACTTTAAACTTTAATAACTTTTGCTGCACACGTGACAGACGCAAACTCTAAAGACGTATGAAAGCTTTTGACTGGACTAGAATAACTGAAAGTAACCATGACATTGTAATAAAATTTCAAGCATTCAAGCAACACTAATGGATATATTCATCATAAACTTTCCTCTTAAATCAAAAGTAATACCTAAAACTAAATACAACAACCAATGGATTACCCCAGCACTCACTGTGAGTATTAAACGCAAGCATACTATCTTTAAATTATAGAAAACTGATATTATTACCAAAAAGAAAAATTACTGCAACAGACTTAATGCAGTCATTAAAAAAGCCAAAGCAGGTCATTATTTTTCAAAAGTTGATGAACGAAAATCTAATCCAAAAAGGCTATGGAACACTGAAAAAGTTAACACAAAAAGGTTAAAACAAATCCCTTGTTCTTCCTCACACAGGGGGAAATTTCTTACAGTGACCCCAAAGACACAGCCAATGTATTAAACAACTTCTTTGCAAATATCGGCTCTAATACATGCCACAACCAAATCCAAACTCATTTTTATTTGATTCAGTCCTCCCAAACGATATCTCAAGCAATGAAAAAATCTAAAAATAAAGATTCTGACATCAATATGATCCCGGTAAAAATATACAAATTAGTATCCGATGAAACTGCAATACCACTCAGTAAGCTAATGAATGAATCAGTAACACTAGGTATATTCCCTGACAGTCTAAAGGAAACCAGGGAATGCCCTGTATTTAAGTCGGGAAACCCAAACACGCCATCAATTATCGTCCCGTTTCCGTATTGCCAACTTTAAGTAAAGTATTTGAAAAAAATCGTGTACAATAAACTTACCAAATTCTTAATCAAATACGATATTTTAAGGAAAACACAATTTCGGTTCAGAGGTGGACATACGACGAAAGACGCCAGAAACATACTATTAGAAAATGTGTATCAGAACTTGAACAGCAAAAAAAACAGTCTTGATATTCCTCGACTTGTGAAAAGTATTTGAAACACTTTCGTATGAAATCTTATTGAATAAATTTCAAATATACGGAATAAGAGGCAATATCTTCGATTGGTTTAAATTATATCTGCCAAATTGTCATCAGTACATCAGATTAAAAAATAATTTATCCGACAATGCGATGCTAATCATTGCAGTCCGACAAGGGTGAATGAGGCTAAAGTACTTGACATTAATTTCGACAAAAAAGTAAATTTAAAAAGTCATCTAAAAATTGTAAAACGGTCACTTGGGTTCTCTTGTGAATAAAGATTTTCGAATTTGAATTTTAAATAATTAATTATTAAGTTTTTAACGCAATGCTTTCCAAGTTTGTCGGCCTCAGCACAACCGCCATCTTTCGCGATATATCGTTTAATCCAATTTTGCAACTATTTGAAAACATCCTCCAGTTTGCTGCCGAGTGATTTCATGAATTGCATTTGTGATTCTGGCCGGGAGAGTCCATCAGAAAAAATGTGGTTTTGATGGTTAAACAACACTTCAAACGTGGAGCCCTTAAAAGTAGTCCAATGGGGACAGGTCAGATGAACGAGGTGGCCAAACAATTGGTCCACTTCTACCAATCCACTTGGTATGAAAGACTTCATTTAAGAACTGTCGTACATTCATAGTGACATAATGGCAAGGAGGAGCCATTTGCTTAGTTCCTGTGTCACAATATTTTAAAACATCTTGAAAGTTAAAATCTGATTAGAAACAGTGAACTTGGTTTCCGTAGACAGCGTTGGTGTCTAACGAATTTATTGGTATTCTTTCACATTATAAATATATACGACCCATACAAATATGTATATTCTGATCCATAGTTGAACTTGGGGTGAGCAGGTAGAAAGTAAATGCGGAGATACGAGTAAATGATGCTTCGATGAAAAGATGCTCCTTCCACTTAACAAATTAAAAAAAACATTAAAAAACCGCGCATGGTGCAGATTAGATTACGGAGTTTAGTGTTTCGCGCTATATTTTTTTCTCTCTTCTTCCTCTTCTTACTACCTCAAATTTTCATGTGTATTTGGGTACACGAGATAATGTGTATGCATCGTGTGAAAGTTGTTTCCGAGTGAAAATTTGCACCTGCATGAATGTGAGTAAGTTGTGAGAGTTATACTTGGAATTTTCTACGACTGTTCATTTCCTTATCTTTCCTACTTTACTTCCTCCTTTGGCTACCCTACAGTGGATCTTCGGGTAGCCTGTAACTTCTGTAAAACACACACACACACACAAAATAATATATATATATATATATATATATATATGATGAATAAAACCACGAAGGAAAGGAAACACAGAATGGTGCTCAAGCGCTTTCGTCTAATGACATCCTCAGGAACACAGTGTTCCTGAGGATGTCATTAGACGAAAGCGCTTGAGCACCATTCTGTGTTTCCTTTCCTTCGTGGTTTTATTCATCATAAATATTTTTCACGTGTTACTTTTGTGAAATAATTTTCATATATATATATATATATATATATATATTATATATATATATATATATATTCATCCAGATATATAATCACCAAGTAGCTTTAAAGAGAAAATCACCCACGTGGGAGTAATTCTCGGCCATCTAGCCAATGGTCGTATACAAACCTGAGATTGAGCGCAGCAAAGGGCCGTTGTCAGAGCCATAAAACTAAAACAATCTAACATTAGTGTGTTTACTTGATCTAAATTGAGGCTTTAAAAGAACTATCATGTTTACGCAGCCCGTTTGTGGCCTCCATCAAAGGCGGAAGTAGAAAAAGAATCGTGTTCGCCACTTCCGTTTTAAAAAATAAATAAATAAATAATGTATGTCCAAAAAAAAAAAAAAAAAGCGAAAAGCGAATTGCTTCGGACACTTTAAAAACCTTCCCATTTTATTCCCTTGGGTCGCATATGCAAATTTGTTAGAAAAGGCAACAAAATAGAAATTGCTTTTATTGATCACTTTAGATAAATTTAAAACGCTAATTTCATTATATATATATATTATATATAATATATATATAATATTTAGGAGAAATCCAATGACAAGGAGAAATGTAAATGCCATGAAAAGTCTTCTTTAATGCGCAACGTTTCGAGCAATACGCTCATCTTCAGGCTGTTTAATAACAATGTGAAATTAAAATCAATATTGAATGAAAAACAAAACAGAAAATTTCTATAACCTATTCGTAAAGACAAATTTTAAAAGACTGAGAAAAGAGGGTTAAATTCTAAGTTATACAGATTTACATATAAAAATTAAGAAGTTATTTTTAAATACATATAGTAAATGTGAAATTAATACACTGGAAAAATTAACAATAGTACACTGGAATAATGGAACTAGCTACCTTACACAGCAGTATCCGAGGCTGACTAATTTGAGCAGAGCAGAACGGGAAACACGAGAGATGGCGAGGGCGATTGGGGAAGGAGGGATTATAAGGAATTGGGGAAGGAGGAGGGATCATAGCAAATTGAGAGGGACGGCGATGAGTCAACATTCAGACTAGGGGACAATGCTTTAATGAAAAGCGATTCTAAAATTCTTAGTGAGTTGGGACAAGTATTACAACCAAGAATTTTAAAATTGTCTAAAGTGACATCAATTTTACATTTAATGCTGTGTTCACGAATACTCGAGGCTTCTTTAGTTTTTAAAATTTTACCTGTTCGGCCACTTATTCCCATATGCGAATAAAATCTAGCCCTGAGAGAGCGAACAGTGCTGCCGATGTAATTCCCAAGGAGACACCTGGGGCAGGTAAATAAATATACAACACCGCTACGCAACGAGTCAGGGGTTCGATCCTTCGCTGAGAAAAAGCTACCTAAAGACGTTTTATTAATAAATATGATGCGGAAATCAGTATGATAAAAAAATTTCCTTAACAATTTTGTAAATTTAAGCTTAAATTCCTTATTCAAAGGACCCATTTCAGGTACCAAGAAATATTTTATATCCTTCGGCACTGTAATACATGGAAGTTGAGGGCTATAAACATTATTTAAGAAGGATCTAATTAGTTTGTCTACATATTGAACAGGAAAACTATTATTAGTAAAGTATGATCTTAGATTATTAAATTCATCATTAAGTAAGGTAAAATTAGAGGTCAAATTATATCCTCTGAACAGGAGAGTTTTAATACAAGACATCTTATAGTTGAAATCAGTAAAACTAAAAAAATTCATGCCCAAACCAGTGAAAGTGGGTTTCCTGTAAACTGATGTAGTAATAGAATCACCGTTTTTCGAAATTAAAAGATCTAAGAAGGGGAGGGAGCCATTTTGCTCAGTTTCCATTGTATACGTTATATTGGGGTGCAAAGAATTTAGGAAGTTAAAGAATTGTTGCGCTTGTACCGCATTATCAAAGACTGCTATCGAATCATCAACGAAGCGTCGATAGAAAATTGGCTTGAGATGAGTGGGAGATTGTCTAAAAATTACACTTTCTAAATGAGTCATAAAAAAGTCAGCTGCTAACGGTCCGACTGGTGATCCCATCCCTACCCCATCAATTTGTTGGTAAACCTTATTGTTGAAAGTGAAATAGCATTGTTTGAAGACCAATTCTAAAAGTTCCTTAAAATGAGACAATGAAAAACCATGAAAATTATCAACTGAGCTAAAAACCCTATCTAAAATAATGGCAATAGTTTCAGATACAGGTACATTTGTGAAAAGTGACTTTACATCAAAACTGACAAAAAACTTTTTTGAATCGAAGTTTTTACCAAGGAGTCTTTTTGGAATTCAAACGAGTTATTTATAGTGTAAGCATTTTTCGCAAAGGGGGACAGGAGACGAACAACAAATTTTGCCAATTGAAAGGTGGGTAAGTTATACGAAGCTAAAATAGGACGGAGAGGTGTTCCAGCTTTATGGATTTTAGGCAGACAGTATAATTGAGCAAGATTAGCACCAGATGCGAACAACTGAGAGTAAGTATCATTTTTTATTATCTTTAAGGACTTTAGTCGTGACAGAAATCTATTAACCTGGTCTTCTAACCTTACAATGACTTTATTTACAGGTTCTAGAATTTGTTTGAATTTAGTAAGATCACTTAGGATTTCATTAGTTTTGTTTATGTAGTCCGATTTATTCAAAATAACCACTCCGTTACCCTTGTTTGGTCTAGTCACAACATATTTAGGAAGAGTGATTTGCAGTGTATTAAGAATTTGGCAAAGAACCAGGAGATTGTTGTGACTAGACCAGACAAGGGTAACGGAGTGGTTATTTTGAATAAATCGGACTACATAAACAAAACTAATGAAATCCTAAGTGATCTTACTAAATTCAAACAAATTCTAGAACCTGTAAATAAAGTCATTGTAAGGTTAGAAGACCAGGTTAATAGATTTCTGTCACGACTAAAGTCCTTAAAGATAATAAAAAATGATACTTACTCTCAGTTGTTCGCATCTGGTGCTAATCTTGCTCAATTATACTGTCTGCCTAAAATCCATAAAGCTGGAACACCTCTCCGTCCTATTTTAGCTTCGTATAACTTACCCACCTTTCAATTGGCAAAATTTGTTGTTCGTCTCCTGTCCCCCTTTGCGAAAAATGCTTACACTATAAATAACTCGTTTGAATTCCAAAAAGACCTCCTTGGTAAAAACTTCGATTCAAAAAAGTTTTTTGTCAGTTTTGATGTAAAGTCACTTTTCACAAATGTACCTGTATCTGAAACTATTGCCATTATTTTAGATAGGGTTTTTAGCTCAGTTGATAATTTTCATGGTTTTTCATTGTCTCATTTTAAGGAACTTTTAGAATTGGTCTTCAAACAATGCTATTTCACTTTCAACAATAAGGTTTACCAACAAATTGATGGGTAGGGATGGGATCACCAGTCGGACCGTTAGCAGCTGACTTTTTTATGACTCATTTAGAAAGTGTAATTTTTAGACAATCTCCCACTCATCTCAAGCCAATTTTCTATCGACGCTTCGTTGATGATTCGATAGCAGTCTTTGATAATGCGGTACAAGCGCAACAATTCTTTAACTTCCTAAATTCTTTGCACCCCAATATAACGTATACAATGGAAACTGAGCAAAATGGCTCCCTCCCCTTCTTAGATCTTTTAATTTCGAAAAACGGTGATTCTATTACTACATCAGTTTACAGGAAACCCACTTTCACTGGTTTGGGCATGAATTTTTTTAGTTTTACTGATTTCAACTATAAGATGTCTTGTATTAAAACTCTCCTGTTCAGAGGATATAATTTGACCTCTAATTTTACCTTACTTAATGATGAATTTAATAATCTAAGATCATACTTTACTAATAATAGTTTTCCTGTTCAATATGTAGACAAACTAATTAGATCCTTCTTAAATAATGTTTATAGCCCTCAACTTCCATGTATTACAGTGCCGAAGGATATAAAATATTTCTTGGTACCTGAAATGGGTCCTTTGAATAAGGAATTTAAGCTTAAATTTACAAAATTGTTAAGGAAATTTTTTTATCATACTGATTTCCGCATCATATTTATAATAAAACGTCTTTAGGTAGCTTTTTCTCAGCGAAGGATCGAACCCCTGACTCGTTGCGTAGCGGTGTTGTATATTTATTTACCTGCCCCAGGTGTCTCCTTGGGAATTACATCGGCAGCACTGTTCGCTCTCTCAGGGCTAGATTTTATTCGCATATGGGAATAAGTGGCCGAACAGGTAAAATTTTAAAAACTAAAGAAGCCTCGAGTATTCGTGAACACAGCATTAAATGTAAAATTGATGTCACTTTAGACAATTTTAAAATTCTTGGTTGTAATACTTGTCCCAACTCACTAAGAATTTTAGAATCGTTTTCATTAAAGCATTGTCCCCTAGTCTGAATGTTGACTCATCGCCGTCCCTCTCAATTTGCTATGATCCCTCCTCCTTCCCCAATTCCTTATAATCCCTCCTTCCCCAATCGCCCTCGCCATCTTCGTGTTTCCCGTTCTGTCTCTGCTCAAATTAGTCAGCCTCGGATACTGCTGTGTAAGGTAGTAGTTCCATTATTCCAGTGTACTATTGTTAATTTTTCCAGTGTATTAATTTCACATTTACTATATGTATTTAAAAATAACTTCTTAATTTTTATATGTAAATCTGTATAACTTAGAATTTAACCCTCTTTTCTCAGTCTTTTAAAATTTGTCTTTACGAATAGGTTATAGAAATTTTCTGTTTTGTTTTTCATTCAATATTGATTTTAATTTCACATTGTTATTAAACAGCCTGAAGATGAGCGTATTGCTCGAAACGTTGCGCATTAAAGAAGACTTTTCATGGCATTTACATTTCTCCTTGTCATTGGATTTCTCCTAAATATTAAATTGAAGCTCTGTAGAAGCAACCCGCATGATTATATATAATATTATATATATATATATATATATATATATGGAATATCATGCATCAACATGTACCATTTTGCATAATGATTCAAAATTTGTTCCCAACCAGGGTTTGAACCAACCACCACTTGAATAGAAGGTAGTATAGTGGCTAGCGCCTTCACCTTCTATTCAAGAGGTGGTGGGTTCAAACCCTGGTGGAGGAAAATGTGTGTGTGTGTGTGTGTGTGTGTGTGTATTCTGATGACGGGAGCCTCAGATTCATCCGTCACAGCATAATTTCTCCTTTGAAAAAAAAAAAAATCTGGGGGAATGGTTCATCAACTAATGTTAACAGCAACATTGCGTTACATTATCGAGTCTTTTCCTGGGATTAGAGACTGAAAATAAAGATTATACAAACAAAAACTTTATTTTGTGAACGTCTTCCGTTTCCTTTAAATCGAAGAACGTAATAAATTTTGAAATTGATAACATTTTACTCCCTTTGGAGCTTCAGCACCATGTCGTACTCTCAAGCATTTCATTGAACGTACATATGCGTACACGCGCACGCAATACAAACTAACGCAAATTGCAATAAACTGAATACAGATATTGATGTTCTTTTGACTATGCTAACACACAACATTGTTGCTTTCAGTGGTGATGAACCAGGTACGGAAGCCTTGTCAGTACTTTGAATCCTATTTGCTTGGCAATGTTGCTGCGAGCTGCTCGTACCCTGAAGTAGGCTTCAGGGTGTGTGTGTGTGTGTGTGTGTGTGTGTGTGTGTGTGTGTGACGTGTTTTTATTGGGTTCATATTTTCTGCAAAAATATTGCCGACTCCTAAAAAAGCATTTTCTTTTTTAATGTTTCTCAAAAGTAATTTTATTTAAAATATCAACTTAAAGGGGATCAACTAATGCAAAAAAAAACAACAAAAACCATCCTCCTTCTTTTGACATATCTTGTTTAAATTTAGTTTTTCATTCGGGAGATTAAAAGTGGTGATTATAAATAAATTTCGATAAAATAATGTCACACACACACACATACACACACTAAAATCCCTGATTCGTTGGTTTGATGTTATCTGTTTATGTTGCAGTCTTTTGTACCCTTTATTCCGTAGCGCCTTGTTTTAGTCCATCTCACGAGTTGGAATTTTTCTTCGTGGAACTTCGTATTGTCTTCCGTCCACCTGAATAGTGTTTTAACGTAAATTTTTTATTTTTCTGTTTCCCCTTCACTTGATATTTCTCTGCAAATTTTTGTGTCGTCCGCGAAGCACGATACGAGTCTTCAATATCTACATCTATGTCTACAGTCACTCTTATAAACGGCGGGAACTAATATTGCACATTGTTGGACAGGGCTAATGACTTCAGAGTAACTCTATTTACTAATACCGTTTCTTTGAGTCAGGAAATTAAATATCCATCATCCCATGCAGCTTTCCAGTGATTCCTGTTTTCTTATGTACAGGACGGTATGTGTGGTATAGTCTCATGATGGCATTTATAGAAAGTTTTAACAAAATCAGTAGTAGTCCCTCTATAATCGTCGCCATCGACTATCGTCATTTCAATCTATCGTCGTTCCCTATTTAACATTATTATTTCGTTAATCGTCCTCCCTCTATTAATCGTTATCTGCTCGCAGGGCATCAGTCTTTGTTGAGCGTTCAGTGGAGACGGACGTCGCGCAGTTTTACTACGCAATTTACTTTAAAATATTTGCTTTTTTTATTTCACTTTAGTAAAATTAAGTGAAAATGGACCCTCCTAAGAATGTACAAAGCAAAGTGGTGGTAAAGTTTGGAGATTAAACTAAAAATTATAGATGATTTTGAAAATGGAAAACGTTCTGCAGTTGGAAACGGACGATGGCCAAGAGCTCTTGGAATCTCATAGTGAAGAACTCAACATTGAAGAACTGTTGCAGCTTGAAGAGCACAGGGTATCAGAGGAGTCAAATGAAGAGGAAGAAGAAAGTGACACTGACGACAGAAAATCTGAAGAATTTCTTCTGGTACTGGGAGAAGATGAAGGATGTTTTAGAAAATGACCCCAATGCAGAAAGATCCTCCAAAGTCATTCGAGAAGCCAATCAAGCCTTTCGTTGCTATGAGGAAATCTTAGCAGAGAAAAAGAAGGTTACAAGACAACCAACTCTGGATTATTTCTGCAAAAGAAACTCAGATCCACCGAAGTCTCCCCATCCATCAACATCAACAGCAGTAGCTCTCCCTGATCTGTTGATGGAGGGTGATTCACCTACCAAGCAATAAAATTCCATCACCAAGCCCCACTAACCTCTCTCCATGCGCAGCCAGCCACTCCATAATTTGGTAAGTACAGTACAGCAGGTAGTCTGGAACGAATTGTCATTATTACATGTATTTCAATGACTCGTTAGTTGTCGTTTCCTTAATCGTCGTCTGTTAATGGAACCAATTAACAACGATTATAAAGGGACTACTGTATTCTCATTCTTTTTCTGTCGGACTCTCTAACGCAAGGGTTAATCGGTATTCTCAATCTTTTTTCTACTCAACTGGTTAATCTGGATTAACCTTCCTCAATCCATCTTTCCCCCTGCTTATGACCTCCAATCTTTCAAACGCTGAGTGCCCAGGCATCTCGAGAACTTTGAACCTTGATTTTGGCTCCTTCTTCTTCTTCTTCTTCTTCCGGGAAGGGCGTTTATGGGGCATTCGCCCTTGGCCCCTCCTTCCTGCATAAAATAATATATATTGACTTCGACAAAATGCTTCCAGTATTTAATCTTGGTTGTCTAACAGTTGTGGTAAGAATGATCTTCCAGTCGTGAGTCCATATTGATTCGGAGTGAACCATTTTTTCTTATTCAAAACACTTTATAAGGTGGGAGGCAATAGCGGACTGGCCATCTGGAGTACCGGGAGAATTCTCGGTGGGCCGGTCAATCTGTGGGGCAGTGAGGGTAACACGAAAAATATAGACAGAAAAAGAAAAGTAAATGATCTCCAATCTCCCCATTCCTCCTTCTCAGCAGCCGCCGCAGCCCATTCCCCCCATTCATGTAAACAAATAATAAGTTGGCAAAAAGAATGATCCGAATGGTATTTATACGCGTTATATTCCTGCGTAATACTAGGATAATTTTGACCTGCATCTAGGATAATTTTTTTTCTAGACCTGGCAACCCTATGGACAGTGGACTAGTGGTGTTGCTCGGTCCGCTATGCCTAGATGTTAATTTAGATATTGTTGTTGACAAGCTATGTTTATCAACTAATGTATCTTTTACAGTTTTACTTCAACATATTGTTTAGCTAATCACTGATATAAAACTTAAAAGTGTCCAAATAGTGTTGTGCTTTTCGATGAAATAAACAACTGAAATATCGTAATGAATAGGGACAGTTTCAAAATGCCAAGTCAACCCAGTCAAAAACGCAAAGGTGGTGCCGAAAAATTAAGAGATAAAAAAGCAAAATCTCTTGAAGCTGATGCAGCCAAATGTCGAAAATTAACTGACTTGTTTAGTAGTAGTAGTAGTAGTAGTAGTAGTAGTAGTAGTAGTAGTGCTGCCGGCCATGCCCATGACGAGCTAGGTAGCACAAGTAAAGTCAGTGCAGGTGCTGCTGCTGCAGAATCCTATTCAGGTGAAATTGTGGAAGAGGACAGCATAGCTGAGTGCGAGCCAAGTGCAAGGAAAATATTTTGCATCTGAACCGGTAAGCATGGTTTTATATACCGATTTCTATTCATTGGAGTTCTCCTATCTCTTTTCATTATAATCCACTATACTTGATCCGTATAATATTTCTGGTAATGTTAATGGCTTCCAAACTGTTTATTTTTGCTGTTATATTTGCTATTCCTACTTTGCTAGTTATATTTGTTAATATAACTAGTAAAGTAAGGTATATTTGCTAGTAAGTTAATAACTTACTAGTAAATAAAAGCTCAATACAAACTCCAAAATACATCTTTCTAATTGTATTTGACATGCTTTGTTCAAATCTGACTAGGGATGCACCAGATTTACTATTTTACTATCCACAACTAGATTTGGATTTTCATGATAACTGTTTAAATCCAGGCTGGATAGTATTTGGAATATTTTTATTATGTATCTCAGTTAAAAAATAATGCTTATACATCTTCAACATTTGATTTTTTAGTGGGCCAATGTATTTGATAGTGTGATAAATTGGAGCTATATGTATTTTTTTTCTTTGAATCTGTAGCATTTAATGATTTGAGAAAGTAAGAGTGCATAGCTTCTCTAGTTGTCTATATCAAAGTCAATAATATTTTTAAATAATAAAACAAAATAAAATAAATTTCATAAATTATTATATAAAATTTTTATATATTAGCAATAAATTTAATCATTTTTAAATCATAGTAAATTTTTTATTAAAATGACAAAAAATCAGCTGAAAAATCTGACATAATAATAATAATTAATTTTATTAATGTAAAATTAATAAAATAAATATTATAAGTAAATAAAAAATAAATACATTATATTAATTATTTTATTATCTTATTTTATTATTAATTAGTTTATTCTTTCATGTGCAGGTTGATGATCGGCCCAGTTCACCTGCAACAGAAGAGAGTAACGAAAAACAAGAATGCCAGCCCAACCTTTGACTATTTTAAACGACCCAAATCAGATGACCACCAATTGTTTTTTAGTTTCCACCCACAGAAGAAGTCAAGAAACCCTGTGGTGCAGAGCGTTTTCTTTTGCAAAGATGGCACCAATATGAAGTGGCTTACGTACAATGAAGGAAATCACACTTTGCATTGTTCAGTTTGTATGGCATTTGATAAGCCCACTGACAGCAGTATTTTCATCACTGGAATGAAAGATTGGAAGCATATCCATCAACGTGTAATGGAGCACGAAAAGAGTAGCACGCACAGAAATTCCGCTGAAGCATACTTTCTAAAGGCCTCTAAAGCAGACATAGAGGGTTTGCTGAGTGGCAGTCAGATTTCAGCCCATAGAGAGCAGATCCGCAAGAGACGCCAGGTGATGGAGCGTATAGTAGATGTACAGGGTGGCGGAAAGTAGCTCCCTAATTTAAATTACATATAAATTATGTATAAATTGTGATTGTATTGTTATATTGTTATGGTGTGTTCTCTAAAGTGGTACAATTGTAACGGTAATCTTTTTTTCTCTAAAGGGTTCTCTTTGTGTTCTCTAAAGTGGTACAATTGTAACGTTCATTTTTTTTTTTCATTTCAGATTGAAGGGTAACATGGCTGAGCGTTTAACACTGCAGGAGCGTGCCCAGTTGGCGGCACGGTACGAAGTTTGGCAATCTGTCGTTCGAGTTCAAAGATGGTGGCGGGCCATTCACGGACCACGTGCCCAAGTGGACCCGAAAACAATCAAGAACTGCCACTCGAAGCTCATGACCACGGGGTCTGTGGCAGATGTTCGAAGATGTGGTCGCCCTTCGACATCCAGGGCCCAGGAGACGGTGCAGGCAGTTCAGGAAATGTTCGCACGGAGTCCACGAAAGTCAACTCGCCAGGCAGCTCGGGAAAGTGGACTCTCCCGCTACTCAGTGCGAACTGTGCTGAAGAAGGAGCTGAACTGGCGTGCGTGGAAGCCGCATTACTGCCAATCTCTCTCGGACGAGGACTGCGACATTCGCATGGAGTTCGGGGAAATCATGCTGGCTTGGCATGAAGACTGGCCCCATCTCTTCCGCAACATCCTCTGGAGCGACGAGGCGGCGGTGTTCCACGTCGGAGGCTTTGTCAACCGCCACAATTGCCACTACTGGGCAGGAGAGGATCCCATGGTTACCGCTGAAAAACGGCAGAATCGGTTCAGTGTAACGGTGTGGTGTGGTATGACCTCAGATCAGGTTGTGGGCCCGTTCCTGCTGTGCAACACCATGAATGCTGAGCGGTACCTTGCTATGTTGCGAAACGAGGTCTGGCCGGTTGTCAGCACATGGGAGAACATCGACGATCTGATATTTATGCAAGATGGCGCCCCTCCGCACTTCGCTCTTGTTGTCCGTGAGTGGCTGGATGCCCACTTCCCTGGGCGTTGGATGGGTCGTCGTGGTCCACATCAATGGCCAGCCAGGAGCCCTGACTTGACACCGTGCGACTTCTTTCTTTGGGGGTGGGTAAAGGAAGAAGTCTACCGCACCAAACCGAGGACATTGGAAGAACTGGAGGACCGAATTCGGGAAGTCATGTCCTCCATCCCGCCGGAGTTCCTGCTAAAGTCAGTGGACGCCATTCCTGGGCGGCTCCAGAAGCTGGTGGAAAGAGTTGGAGCCCACGTTGAATTTTAGAGAAAACCTACCATGTATGCCTACCTTTTCATATTATTTCTTCTGAAATAAATGGATAATATACGTATTTTTTTACCAATCCAAAATAGGGAGCTACTTTCCGCTCACCCTGTACGTAGTTAAAGTCATTGGCGAGCAGTGGTGGGCACCATTAACCAAAAAGTTAACTTCGATAACGATAATTAATCCGTTAACCCCAATTTTTAACTCCGATAACGATAATCCGATAATTTTACTACAAAGTTAACGGAAGTTAACGATAATCCGTTAACGATAACTATTTCTTTACTAACATTTAAAAAAATCAAGGAAAAAAGCTTTAAAACCCATAGAAAATGTTTATTTATGCAAAATACAACAATAAATAGGTATTTAACTGTATTTTTATCAAGTTTTGCAACTTTTTTGCTTAATAACTTTATTTTTTATTTTTAATAAAAAATGTACTGATTACATGTTTTAAAACCCTTGTAACCACTCACCATTAACTAAATTTTAATTTACCAGAGAATTATTATGGCGGGAACTGAAAGGTAAAATTAAATTTTAGGCACATTTATTAAAGACTATGACACAATGTGCTGGTTGCCCTTCAGAAAGACCAACTTCTCAAAGTTAGGCCCAACTGCCAGTCTTGATCTCTTGGGCCTCAGGATGTCCTTGCCGAGAGAGAAGAGCCGTTCCACTGCGGCAGAGGACGGAATTGGCAGACTGAAGTTATGGCGGTTTGAATTCATTCGCGGAGCGGTGATCTTCCGTGAATGACTCCTCGCAGTTAACGTGTTAACGGACTTTAACAGACTAAATATCGAGTTATCGGAAGTTAACTGGTCCGATAACGATAAATGGAAATTAACTTCCGTTAATAGTCCGTTAAAAAAAGTTAACTTCATTAATTAACTGTTATCGGATTAACGCTTTAGTGCCCAACACTGTTGGCGAGAGAGGGCTTAGCTACAGGGGGATGCAGTCAGAGGCAGCTTATATATTAGATGACGCCAGTGTCGATCATGGTAACTTTTTGGAACTTATCATTCTACTTGGAAAATATGATGTCTGCTTGAAAGAACATCTAACTGATTGCATAGAGAAAAGCAAGAAACTGCATCAGTCTGGGGCAAGAGGCAGAGGTTCTCTCATCACTTTTCTCTAAAAATACAATCAATACTGTTATAAACATAATTCGGGACATTATCCAAGAATCCATCTTTAGTGAAGTTGAGGAAGCTGGAATGTTCTCAGTCCAGATCGACACAACTCAGGACATAACCTCTCGTGATCAGTGTGCAGTCATTATCAGTTATGTCACAAATATCATACATGAGAGACTCGTTGCGGTTGTGAACTGTGAGGCCGCATCCACTGGAGAGTACTTGGTTCAGTTGCTGACGGAAGTTATTCAGAAACTCAAACTGGACATCAGCAAATGTATCGGCAATGCTACAGATAGAGCCTCTAACATGCAGGGCTAGTACAAAGGTTTCTCTGCCCTACTCTCCACACACTCTCCCAACCAAATACACGTATGGTGTTATGCACACGTTCTGAACTTAGTGTTGGCTGACACATCAGGAGTGGTTATGGCAAGTGCCTCACTGTTGTCTTTACTGAATGACATCGCCGTGTTCATCCGAGAGTCCTACCAGAGGATGAATGTATGGGAAAGGGAGAGCCACAACACTCGCCACCAACCCCTCTCTCCAATCGGAGAAACCCGCTGGTGGGCAAAGGATGCTGCGCTGAAGAAGGTCTTTGGATTCTTTGGTAACCCAGACAATGCTCTGCACACTGACGTACTGCTTACACTAGCTGTAATACAAGGCCAGACAAATATCAAGACCACCGTACGTGTCAAGGAAAGAGCATTCATTGAAGCACTACTCAAATATGAGACCATACTGACCGCTCAAATATTTCTTCGCATATTTGAGCACACGGTTCCGCTCTTCAAATACTTGCAGACGAGTGGCATGGACATTCTCTTTGCCCACAGAATGGTTGTTGGAACACAAGATAGTCTCAAAGGGATGGCAAGAGATTTCGACGCCATCAAGCAAGCTGCAGACACATTTGTTCAGTAGGCGAATGACAAACTGCAGGAGCAGGAAGAGGAGACAGAGCTGGAAGTGGAGGCCACCTGCCACAGAAAAGGCCAAGAAAAAAGAAAATCATGCCTGGTGAGATGGCTCATGATGAGACGTTGACAGATGCAGAGGGCCTACAAAGTTGACGTCCACAATCAAATAATGGACACAGTCACTGAGAGCCTCCATCGCCGTTTCCTCGACCATAGCACTCTTTATGCCGACTTAGCCCTTCTGGACCCCAGAAACTCCCGACATGTAAGGGCCAGTGCCAGTGGTTTACCCCAGTCAACCCTTCAAGAGCTCAGCAAATGTTTGCTGAAGTTTGACAGCAGGGCAACAGTTGAGAACTTGCAGTATGAGCTGAAGAGTCGGCTGCACAGTGGGGAAGACTGAAAACATCAGCACTGGAGGAATACACCATCAGAATAGTCAGTGAGATACCTGAGGACGGACCTGAGGCTGATGGAAAGGAAGACGAAATGGAGATGAGGAATAAAAGGTGTTCCTCTTGTAAAGACCGTGCAGTATGTTGTTACCAGATAATCCGGAGGTACAACTTGTTGACAGATGCTTACCACATCATAGGCCTTGGGTACAAGTTCCTGCTCACCCTGTCAATCACCCAGGTGGCCTGTGAGAGAAGTTTCTCAACCCTGAAGTACATCAAAAGTCGACGCAGGAGCACTCTCTCCCAGGAGCACCTAGAGGCGTTTATGCTGATGGCAACTGAGAAGGACATCTTAATGGCCCTGGGCACAGATGTGATGATAGACAGAGTTGCAGAGAGGAGTGAGCTGCTGAGAAAACTGCTGACACATTAGAGTGGGGCGGGTGGCGGTATTTTCACTATTTTGTGGCCCTAAGGGTGGTGGTGGTGTTGGGGAGGGGGGACGGCGCACGCGCGCGTATTGTGTAGGCCGGTCTGGGTGAAAGTCCAGGGCCGCTTTTGAGTCCCAGTCCGTCCCTGGTGGGAGGTGTGTGCTACAAGGCGATAATTCTTTGGTATTGCTCTGCTTCCTCCCTTGAACAAAAGAGCAATGTTCGTGTTCTTTAATGGGAGTGAGATCTGTCTTTGGTAGAGTGATTTTCACAATTGTAGTTTTCTAGTCTCTCTGAATTCCTTCAGAAACCTAGCACTCCATGTGTCTAGCCCTGGTGGTGATTTTTCTCACATTTGTGATGGAGCTTATGTCCACTTTCGGGAATTCAAGGTGAAAGGTAACAGTCAGGAAGCTCATTTTCCCACAGTGTGGGTGAGTGTGCGCCCCAGGGTTCACCTTTGGCCCGAGCAATGACATGATAAGCGGCCAACTTAATCCAACGCGGGAGCGAACCAGAGCATCACCTCTCAGAGACCGCCACCGTAACCAATAAGCTACGGGGCGCCCTTCCAAGAATTCAAAATCAATTAAATGATTCGTGTCCGTACCTGTTTTGACTGGTTTGTATTTATGTCGAAGAATTCATTCGGATTTTTTGTTTTCATCTCGAGTTTAGGAATGCTGAACACAATTAAATTGTTCCTAAAGCAGTTCGCTCATTTTTCTGGATAATTTGTGCATTCGTTTACGTCATCTTTTAACAGACCAAAACTCTCTTTACATTTCCCTTTCCTTCTCGCAAATGTGTGGAAACATTTTGGCAGGGGTGTAAAAAGTACTAAAATATGTTACTCAAATTGAAGTACAAGTACTTTATCAAAAAGTTACTCAAGTACAAATAAAAGTATCCATCCTGAAATTTACCTAAGTTAGAGTAAAAAAGTATCTACTCAATAAAGTACGGTACTCAAGTAACGAAAGTAAGAAGTACTCACCTACAGTTCTCGCAAACCATACCGGTACATTTATGTTGTGGGCCATGAGGTCTTTAAACAAAACGCTGTAAGTAAAAGATTTACCAAACTACGTAAATTACCAGTGATGTACCATTTGTCTTTCTTTTAGGTATGTGCAACACATTTGTTATATATAATTGATTACTGCGGTATCCAGAACTACACTTAGGGTTTAAGCCAATTTGAGTTTTACAAATAGTAACGAAATGGATAAAATGAATTGTACTTGAGTAAAAGTACAAGTAATTCTCCCAAAAATTACTTAAGTTAGAGTAGAAGTACTTGAAAATATAAATACTTTTCAAAAAGTAGATACTAGAAAAAGTTACTTAAGTATGGTACTTAAGTAAAATTACTTCGTTACCTTTACACCCTTACATTTTGGATTATTTTTATATTTCTGCTACCTTGTTTTTCCTCTCGTTCCCTTCTGATTTTCTTGTCGAGTTTGCAACGTTTTCCTTTTCTTCTAAATACGTTTCAGCTATATACGTTTAGTTTCGTTTCCTATCATTAGTAGCGCTTCTCTTGTTTTTTTCGCGAAGTAGCAATTCCCAATCTACTTCATTTAATTCTTCCTTTATACTTACCAAGTCTACTTCCTTTGAATTCATATTTAATCCTTCACATAATCCTTCTGCCTCTCCAGGAAAAGTTTCAAGTCTCCTGGTTTCAAACTTTATTTGTATAGTGATTATGTTGTGATCAGAAAATTAGTTTGCTTGCATTTTCATTCATTGTCACGCCATTATTTGTTAATATTAAATAAGAACTTTTTCCTTTTGAATCGCTGCACAAATTTCCTGGTTAAGTCCGTGATTTTCAATAATATCTGTGAATAGTAACAGCATTATTGCCTGAGGTTTTTTAGTAATTTGTAAAGTTTGCAGTGTAATATATTTGGTGCTGAGATTTTAAGTGATTCTAACGTGTTTTCAAATTATATCTGTAACGAATTTGAATTCACATTTTATGGTATTCGGTGGTCTGTACACGTTCATAATAATTAGGTTAAATTTTTTGGGGTTTCTAAAATAAGAATTTAATTTGTGCACTTTGATTTGTTTACCTTCCCTTCGCCTGTGTATGTATTTTTCATGTAAGTACAGCAGCTTCCCCCACTTTCATAATAAATTTATCTTCTCTAAACATGTTTTAGTCCTTTATTGTTATTTCAGTGTCTTCGATGCAGTTTTCAGGGGTTTTTCCACATTTATGTGTGTTTTCGTTGAGCATATGATATACGTGTTTGTTTTTGGCGGTAAATTTTGTAGGTATTATAATTTGCGATGTGCTTTGTCAGTATGTATTCGTGTATGTTAAATTCAGTTAAATCAGTCGTTATAAAGGTCGGTATTGGGGGTTTCTGATCGGTGTTTGTGGGTGGGTCGTTGCACTTGAGAATACTCGGGGTGTGGTCCTTAGTGCCATTGTGGTTTTTGAATTAATTGTGTGTGGTGTTGGATAGGTGAATGGTGCATGTATTCCTGGGATATAAATGTCTGCGGAATCCAGTCTTTATTTCAGTGGAAGTGATACTTGTTCTTTTATAGTTCTCATTTCTTCTAAAATAAAATGTCCTTCATTAATAAGGCCTTATTTTAATTGGGATTTGGGACACACACACACACACACACACACACACACACACACACACACACACACACACACATTTTGTGTGTGTGTGTGTGATAAAGATATGTATTACCTACATAACATATCCCTTCTTTTCATGTAAAAAATTATTGATCAGTACGAACTCATTTGCAATTAATGTTCGTTTTTCATTTTTATCAGGGCACGTTACAAATCCATTTAGTATTTTTACAGTGAAGAATTAACGGCCTCGAAGAATTGATGGAAAGATATCATAAATCATGGCTGCATATTGATAAAAAAGTTTTTAAAACTTTAAAAATAAAGTAAAAAATAAAAGTCCGTTACCTCACCTCTGTATGCGTTTATTTTCCTAATATAATTAAGATTTAGAGTGAGACCCGCCCTGACCCGCCCTTGATAATTGCACTTCGCCTTAACAACACCTATATCCGCCTATATATATATATATATATATATATATAGATATATATATATATATATTATATATATATATATATATATATATATATATATTAGGGACCTTAGAGATTTAGTTCTGAAAATAAATGGTAAAACTAACACCCATGTATAAACATTTTTAATTCTTCATATATATTATTATATATATTATATATATATATATATATATATATATTATATATATATATATCATATATCAGCAATGCTCGTAACTTATGGGATAAGTGGTTTTTGAAAAGGTGTTTGCTCGCATGAAAGTGTTCAAAACGTCAGGTAATTTAGGTAAAAGCGAGTCGCCAACTCAACACGATATGCACCGTTATAAAGTTGATACAATTAATCAGAAGCAAAATCGACCCTTCGGGAAAATGAAAAAAAGAGAGAGAGAGAGAGAGAGAGAGAGAAGAGAGAGAGAGAGAGAGATCCACTCTAGCTCTCCCGAGAAAGAAGTAGAAAAAATAAAAGAAAAATAGAAAACAAGACTAACAAAGAATGCTGAAAACTTATACCATGTTTACACACATGGAATAGGAGTAATAGTAAAGTATAAAACAGACAAGGCTCTCTCCCTCCTCCGCCAACCACTGCTGACACGAAATAGTTGTGAAAGAAGATTTATAAGAAAGTAGAGAAAAGTATAATGAAAAGATAGCTTCAGAGTTCATTCACACCATACGTACGTTTATCTCGTGTACCCAATTACCCATTAAAGGGCAGTGAAAAATAAAAGATAGCATGAAACACTAACCTAATTAATGCAACATACGCCATGTATTTTTTTAGAGAGAGAGAGAGAGAGAGAGAGAGAGAGAGAGAGAGAGAGAGAGAGAGTTTTTCAGAACGAAGTACAAATAGAAAGGTAAAGAAGAGTGAAATTTTCCGCTTAAACTATTAAGATGTTGGAAATTCTTAAGGAAGAAGGGGAAAATCCAAACTGTTAATGAGGAAGAGGGGAGAGAGAAAGAGAGAGAGGGAAAAAATAGGGTTTTAGAAGGGGAATACAATAAACGAGTAAAAGAAAGCAAACTTAAGAATAGGAGGAAGCGATGGAGATGGAGGAAGTAAAACTAGAATTAGTACTTACAGAAGTTACAGGCTAAGGAAGATTCTAAGATTAGTTCGAGGTTGGTCCACAAAAGAAATTAAGAAAGAAGAAGAAAGAAGAAGAAGAAGAAGAAGAAGAAGAAGAAGAAGAAGAAGAAGAAGAAAGGAAAAAGCGAGTCAATAGTTAAGATGAAGGAGCCCAAAATTAGGCCAAATATGACACCTTTAATAAATGATGATTATCCCGTTGAAATTAAATGACAAAATAATTAATAACGCTGATTTTGATGAAAAAATAATTGATTAAACTTCCTCTATTGTTTCGTCAAAGTAAGCTCTAGATTAATTGTGTATTGGATAGCCGTTCATTGATTTTATTTAATGGCCTAGCCTCTAGTTTCTGACATGAATATTTTACGAGAGATAATATTTCATTGTTAATAAGTGTGACACAGTTTTAGCAAAAGGTACATTCCGAGTGCGTTTGATGTACACAACAATCGATTTTGCCTTATATCACCAATGAGAAACATACAGGTCTTTACAGTAAAGTAAATTATAGTCATATAGATTTCCAATTAGCCACACCACATATATAACAGTTTTAAAAACTTTTCAATTATTTGGAGAAAATAATTTCATTACCAATTTCAAAAATTTCAAACTACGTTTTGAAGTTTTAAGCGTGTATATATATATTATATTCCGCCCGAATTGTTCATTCTGACGAAGATCAAGCATTTTACTCCACCTTAGACCTACAGTTTAACGTGGAATCCGAACCACGCCCCACCAGCAGCCCAGCGTCTTAACCACTAGGCCACCCAGGGTACCCATTTATCTACCAACCGCTTTCTTTATTGTGTGGAAGGATGAACAGCTGGGTTTTGCTGCGCGCAGGTTGCCGTCACCGGGTCTCGATCCCGGGGCCGATGGATTCGTAGTCAGCGACGCTAACCCCTACACCACTGAGGCACATATATATGTATATACATTCAACTGCAAAGAACACGCAGTATAAATAACGTAAAGAACGACGCTTGTATAGGAGATATTCCGCGCAAGACGAGAAAGAGAAAACAACAAATGAAAAAATGAAGTACCACCTGGGAATCGAACCCGGGATCTTCCGATTGCCGGTCAGACGCGATAACCACTACACCATGGACTCCACTCTTCCAAATGCCGTAATTCCTCTACATACTCGCAGAAACCAATGCCCCAAGGGGGCACCTCCCGCTTGCCGTAACATTATATCATTCAACTGCAAAGAACACGCAGTATAAATAACGTAAAGAACGACGCTTGTATAGGAGATATTCCGCGCAACGAGAAGAGAAAACACAAATGAAAAAATGAAGTACCACCTGGGAATCGAACCCGGGATCTTCCGATTGCCGGTCAGACGCGATAACCACTACACCATGGACTCCACTCTTCCGGCAATCGGAAGATCCCGGGTTCGATTCCCAGGTGGTACTTCATTTTTTCATTGTTGTTTTCTCTTTCTCGTCTTGCGCGGAATATCTCCTATACAAGCGTCGTTCTTTACGTTATTTATACTGCGTGTTCTTTGCAGTTGAATGTATATAATGTTTACGGCAAGCGGGAGGTGCCCCCTTGGGGCATTGGTTTCTGCGAGTATGTAGAGGAATTACGGCATTTGGAAGAGTGGAGTCCATGGTGTAGTGGTTATCGCGTCTGACCGGCAATCGGAAGATCCCGGGTTCGATTCCCAGGTGGTACTTCATTTTTTCATTTGTTGTTTTCTCTTTCTCGTCTTGCGCGGAATATCTCCTATACAAGCGTCGTTCTTTACGTTATTTATACTGCGTGTTCTTTGCAGTTGAATGTATATATGTTACGGCAAGCGGAGGTGCCCCCTTGGGGCATTGGTTTCTGCGAGTATGTAGAGGAATTACGGCATTTGGAAGAGTGGAGTCCATGGTGTAGTGGTTATCGCGTCTGACCGGCAATCGGAAGATCCCGGGTTCGATTCCTAGGTGGTACTTCATTTTTTCATTTGTTGTTTTCTCTTTCTCGTCTTGCGCGGAATATCTCCTATACAAGCGTCGTTCTTTACGTTATTTATACTGCGTGTTCTTTGCAGTTGAATGTATATAATGTTACGGCAAGCGGGAGGTGCCCCCTTGGGGCATTGGTTTCTGCGAGTATGTAGAGGAATTACGGCATTTGGAAGAGTGGAGTCCATGGTGTAGTGGTTATCGCGTCTGACCGGCAATCGGAAGATCCGGGTTCGATTCCCAGGTGGTACTTCATTTTTTCATTTGTTGTTTTCTCTTTCTCGTCTTGCGCGGAATATCTCCTATACAAGCGTCGTTCTTTACGTTATATATGTATATATATAAATATTGTAAATAATTATCCAAAATTTAGCTAACTCCTTTAAAATCTCGCTGAAAAATAGTATCATTTAGTGATGGCTTTGCTTTGTTTTGGTTTTGCTTACAATTCATCTTTCTCTCTCTCTCTCTCTCTTCTCTCTCTCTCTCTCTCTCTCTCTCTCTCTCTCTCTCTCTTTCGTAAAATAATGATAACAGTTCATAAGATTAATATTAATCGCGTTATTTGTTAATAATACGAAATTGTGGGCTTACATTATTTTAATATAGAAAATGAAAACTTGCCAGGCTCGAGAGAGAGAGAGAGAGAGAGAGAGAGAGAGAGAGGAGAGAGAGAGAGAGAGAGAGAGTTACAAGGACAACAAGTACCTCAAAAGGCCTTGCGACCCATACCGAGGAAATACCAATGGCAACGGATGCATGGGAAAAATTCATACACCCTCAAATAGTGTGCAAGATTCGGTCTAGCCTTTTCTTGAACTGATCCACAGAGGAACTGTTCATAACTTCTGAAGGTAACCTGTTCCACGTGTCACAGATCTTATAAGTAAAGTAATTCACACACACACTAGTGCTAAACCGTTTCAAATCCAACTTCCAACCATTGTTGCGAGTTGAGTTATTATTTAAACTAAACATGCTTCTAAAATCGACGTCGTTGAACCCGCATAAGAAATTGAAAACCTCGATGAGTTGACGCGCAGCCTCCGAGTTTCCAGCGAAAACAAATTCTTATCAGGGCGTGTAAGCGTCGATTGTATTCCCATATGCCTAACGGAATGGATTAACTTTGTGGCCCTCGCCTGCACTCGCTCCAGCCTCTCAATATCTTTTATGAGGGTGGGCGACCAGAACTGCACAGCATACTCCAGGTGCGGCCGAACCAGGGAATTGTACAAAGAGAGCACAATCTCCTTGTTCCGAAATCGAAATTGCCTCCGCATATAACCCAACAGCTTCTGAGCTTTCTTTTCCACCTCTACGCACTCTTTGGTAAACTTAAGGTCACTGCTAATTAGCACACCCAAGTCCTTTTCCAAATCAGTAGCCTCGATATTACTCACCAACATGTAGTAGTCCGACTTGGGATTGGCGTAGCCAATGTGCATCACCTTGCATTTACCCAAGTTAAACGGTTTGCCATTTTTCGGACCACTCTTCTATCCTACGTAGGTCCGCACGCAGTTGCTCGATCGTTTTGGGCGTCCCAACATTGGCCGCATGCTTGGTGTCATCAGCGAATTTGACGATTCTACTGACGATATCATTTATGTAAATGATGAACAACAACAGTGGCCCCAAAACGGAACCCTGAGGAACCCCGCTAGTGACCGAGGCCCAACCCGAGCTAGCCCCTTTAATTACAACCCTCTGCCGCCTATTCTTCAGCCAGTTTCCAATCCAGTTACCTATTTCCCCATTGATACCAAGCGCGCGGACTTTGGCCATTAGCCGGCGGTGAGGTACCTTATCAAAGGCTTTCTCAAAGTCGAGATAAAGTATATCAATCGCCCCACTCTTATCGTACTTACTCCACATGACGTGAAAAAACTCGAGCAGGTTGGTGAGACACGACCAATGCCGCCTAAGCCCATGTTGGGAGTCACCAAGCAGCTTGTAGGAATCCAAATGGTCAACGATCCTATCCGCTATTATCCCCTCTAATAATTTACCTACAACTGAAGTGAGACTAATGGGACGATAGTTCCGTGGACTTTCGTGATCCCCTTTCTTAAAGATAGGGATCACGTTGACTTCCCTCTAGTCACCAGGCACTTGGCCCGTCTTCAACGATTTGTTGAAGAATTCAGCCAAGTGGGGAGCCACCTGGTCGCGCACTTCCCGCAAGACTCTAGGGAGGAACTGGTCCGTCCCAGTAGGGCGGGTCGTACTCAGGTGACAACATGAATCTGAAGGAAATCCTACCATCAGGGGTGTCTAAATTATGTGTTTTTACATGGGGAATTCAAATATGAGCTTATGTTTTGGATAGGATAACTCTAACCTACATCATTTTGTATTTCTAAATTGCCAATTTTACCCTTTTGAACCCCTTTATAATATATTAAATGATATAAGGTAAATCATTTATAGTGACAAGGCCAAATCAACTTTACATATATTTATTAATAGGTGAACTGCATGTATATCACTGGATATAATTACAAAGATCATTCTCCTGATATCTTGAACTTTGCCAGGTTGCACAAATCCTGCTTTGACTCAGACTTGGACATCAGCTTCCTGCTGGTCTCCTGAGCCCTGATCCCTCCATCCCTCTTTTCCTGTGAGAAGTACTTAGCAGAAGCCTCAGTCACCATTTTAACAACCCTCTCAATGCTTTGTGTGTGGCAAGGCCAGTTGCGCACCTCAACTCTGAGGTGCTAAGAGAGCAGGTGAGAGGTGGCTCTGACACACCTTCTGACCAGCTAATCAAGTCACCGATGCTGGAAGCATCACAATTGATGTCAGGTGTCCTTCTGCTCCTAATAGAGGAGTCCCCCAGCTGAGTGTCCGGGTCCCCCTCTCCCCTGATGGCCAGGATTCTCTCCACCCCTTCAATCCTCTCCTTCTGATCCTCAGAGCAGAGTAGTGTTTGGAGGATGACTTCACTGTGGGCATACCAAGCAGATCTTCTCACAGTTGGCATCACAATATCCAGCACCTCCTTTCTCTGGGACTTGAGGCAGTCCAGCTGAAAGAGGATGTGCCTAGGCCCTTCGATCCAGGAGTGCTTGACCTTCACGTTGAACCAACATGGGTAATACACTCCAACGATGAATTCCACAATGAATTGCAGAATCTTCAGGTTCTTTCCTTTAAGTCCGTGCTTTGACACCCAGAGCCTGAGAAGTCTGTTCACTGTGGTGAGCCAGCGGCTGTGGTTTACTGGTCCTATCTCTAACAGAGCCAGCCCTGCAGGAAGTAGTCCATCCCTGACTGCACAGACAATTTTATAGCCATAGTATTCATCAGTTGAGAGATCTTGAATGACCTTGTCAGGAAGCTTGATCAGTGGAGGGCCAACAGAGATTCGGGTGAAGTTTGAATTGATATCAAAGTCTGTAGCAGAATCAAGGAGCTTTCCTATTGGCCCGGATAATTTTTTGTCTGAGAGTAGGGCCATCAAGGTCAACAATGAGATGGCGCAGGGGAAGTTCAACAGTGTGCAGGTTGCACACCAACCAGACCAGCTTTCTCCCCAGGTGCAGCTCCAGCTTCCGCATTACTCCAGCTTTCACACCAGTGTTGACATTTGTTGAGTCTCCTCCAATGGCCAACAAGGTCTTATCATAACCCCTCTCTTTCAGCCAGGCAAACAGGACCTTAGCAATCTTCTCCGCATGTGACTTCTCTTTAGTTGCTTTCTCTGGGGTAAAGTGGAACAGATAGTAGCTGCCAGGCTCACTAACAACACTATAGTGTTAATTAAAGTTGTTAATTAAATTTTGCTCAATGTATCACTATAATATGCATAGAAATAGCTTTTCCTAAAATATAGCAGAATAATACTCACATGTGAACAGTAACAAAAAAAATATCAGTAGATAATCACTAAATCTATCCCCTCACTGCAAGCCGAGGTGGTAAAATAGCTTCATAAATCATGAGTCACTTCAAATATTTCACAAAACGTTTTAGAATGTTCTGAAACGTTACATTCTAGCCTCTGAGAAAGGTGGCTCAGAAAATGGCCTTATGCGCGCCAGAAAACCGTCAAAATATTTCATATACCAAACTGTATGATAATTACAATTAAGTGGAATGGCACCCATTTTTATTTGAGTATTTAAATATTATTATTATTATATGAATTACATTATATGTGTTTATATGAATTAGTTAGAACAATGCTCTATGAGAGATAACGTGAGCAGCCATGATAGAAAACGTGAGAAGACATATTCTGGGGTAACTACAATAGTAAAATAATCAACAATTTAATAATAATCAACTGCAAAATGATGTAGGTTAGGGTTATCAGAATTAAATATTTTCTTCAGAATTGTGTTCTATACACCAAAATATGTCATTTGAACACCCCTCTCCATTGATTTAAAAAAAATGCATAGTATGACCCGCCCTACGGCGTCCCAGGAGCATTAAACGCGTTCAGTTTGTCTATTCTATCGGCAACGTCTGTCGCAGTACACCGAACACTATCCAGGTGAGCACCTTCGTGCCTAACGCCTGGCTCGAGGATGACGCGGGTGTCCTCTCTGGTGAACACTCCCGCAAGGCTAGAGAGAGAGAGAGAGAGAGAGAGAGGAGAGAGAGAGAGAGAGAGAGAGAGAACCATCGCCATCCAAATTAAATAAACAAACAAGAAAATTGAAGGACAGTAAAAGTTTCGATTACCTCATGCAGCTATTGTAGTGTAATAATTAAGCATTTCCTTCATCTATAAAGATATAAATTTACACACACACACACACACACATTCGGACAGACAAATATTTCAGTTATATTTGTCCTTATCTTTTGTACCATGTATGGGATAGTTATTAAAAGTTTACCGTTCGTTTGGAAAAATCTTTTCCAAAATTTATTTACAAAATTATTTAATACTTTGTGTGTCCATCTTTTGCTTGAATGACTTCAGTGATTCGTTCTGGATATTTTTCTTGGAGGTTTCGACATCTCTCAGTAGAAATTTTAGCCCATTCTTTTAAAGAAAATTGTTGCAATTCATTCAGATTCGAAGGGTTTCTCTGACCGATACCTTTTTTCAAATCAAACCATAAATTTTCGATTAAATTGAGATCTGGGCTTTGACTGGGCCACTCAAGAAACTTGAAATTCTTTTGCTGAAGCTATTTCATGATGCTTTTACTTATGTGTTTTGGATTATTATCCCAATTGCGACCCATTCGCAACTCCCGAACTGAAGGCAATACATTTTCTTTCTTCTTCCTGATGTTTCTTCGAATTCAAGATTCCATCGATGACACCAAGCTTTCCTTGACCGGAAGCACTAAAGCAGGGGTTCTTAACCTCTGGGTCGCGACCCAAACTTGGGTCATTAAATTGTCATTTATCATTTATTTATGTTATCCCTAATCATTTTACCATTATTATTTATTTTATTATCTATTACGAGTGAACTGTTTGAAGGCATTGGTCGCCGAGCTAGCCCCGAGACCAGAATTTGGATCGCAGCCTAAAAAGGTTAAGAACCCCTGCACTAAAGCATTCCCAAAGAAGCGAACCATCACCATATTTAACCAAAGGATGGATGTTTTTTTTAACTCGAATGAAGTATTTGACTTTCGCCAAACATACCGTTGCTCGTTGTTCCGGCATAATTTAGTTTTGGTCTCGTTTGTCCAGAGAAATGTAAATTTATCATTTTGATTATCCTTGGCCTACTTTAAACGACTTCTTTGTGCACTTTTCGTAGCGTAGGTTTTCTTCGTACGACTCTTCCATGCAGACCATTCTTTTTTCAATGTACGACGTACAGTAGAGGGATGGACATCGATCCCAGTCTCAATGTTTGGCAAATATCACCTGCAGTCACTCCTGGATTCGCAGCAGCCATTCTTTCATCCCATCTAGCTATACGTTCTGAAATCTTGCAAGGTCGTCCACACCTTGGTAGAATTTGATTGTTCCAAAATCTTTCCATTTCTTTATAACTGCAGCAACCGTCGTAAATGGAATTCGAAGTTCTTCTCCTATCTTCCTATAACTCTTTCAAGACTCGTGTGCAGCAATAACAGATCTCTTAAGATCTGCAGACAGCTCTTTACTACGACGACACATTGGTATTAATGGCTTGTATAGTCATCCGTCTTCTATGAAGATTCGCAGAGAAAATTCTAAAATTCAGAATTGCCAACAGTCTCTAATCAATAAACAGGTAGTTACTGATAAAATTTTAAAGTTCTTTAAGCCTCAGGTAAACACACAAAGTATTAACTTAGTAATTTTGTAAATAAATGGACGAAAACCTTTGAATTTTAGCTTTTCTTATTTTCCTTAAATTCTTTGGTATTTTACAATATATGTTGGAGTTAAACTAATTTTTTTATTTGTTAAATTCTTCCAAACGGACGATGAACTTTTCATAACTATCCTATGCATGGTACAAAAGATAAGGACAAATATAACTGATATATTTCTCTGTACGAATACTTATGAGCGCCATTGTTGTGTGTGTGTGTGTGTGTGTATATATATATAGGTGAAGGCCGCTTCTGCCAAGCTTCAATTTCAATTTAAGCAGAAAGCCACAGACAAGAAGGAAAGAAACATCCATCATGTTGGAAAAGGGACTATATTTTGTACAGTGCAACGTTTCAAGCACAAACTATCCTCATCTTCAGGCAAAAAATTCTAAAAAGTTAAAAAACAGAATATTAAAAACCATAATGAATGACAGATATAAAATACAAAATAATGTAAGGAAAACCCGAACTAAAAATTCACAAGTTTTTAAAAAACACTAAAATGAAAGTCACACACTAAAAAGAATCACACACCTTAAGTCTAAGTAGCACAGATTCTGAGGCAAAACCAATACAAACAGAAGCATAAAACAAGTAGAGGTTGGTTGTTAAAAATGTTCAGTTAAGACGGAGGGGAACGGATGAATTATCAGAATTGAGCGAAGGGGAAAGAGTTTTAATATATACAGGGTGTACATAAAGTCAGGATCTATTTTTGTGAAGCACTTGGAAATTATATGGAATTCAATCATAAAATGATAAAGTGGTAACATTTATTAAATAATTAAGAGTAGGATTCGACGTGACGCCCATCAGTATCCCTGCACAGCTCAAATCGTTCCGCAGCATTTCTAAACACATTCTGGAGCATTTGCGGGGTTATGTTATCTGCAGCAGTTCGTATACGTGTACGTAAGTTTTCAAGACTCGTAATCTTCGTCTGATAGACGTGCGATTTGATAAAGCCCCATGCAAAGAAATCTAAAGGGGTTAAATCTGGTGATCTCGCTGGCCAAGGTCTGTTGCTTCCGCGTCCGATCCAGCGATTTGGAAAACGTCCATTTAGATAATCCTGAACAATTTTGGCATAGTGACAAGGAGCACCATTATGTTGATAGACGACGGTACTAACAATCCTATCCCCGTCGTCTATCAACATGATGGTGCTTCTTGTCACTATGCCAAAATTGTTCAGGATTATCTAAATGGACGTTTTCCAAATCGCTGGATCGGACGCGGAAGCAACAGACCTTGGTCAGCGAGATCACCAGATTTAACCCCTTTAGATTTCTTTGCATGGGGCTTTATCAAATCGCACGTCTATCAGACGAAGATTACGAGTCTTGAAAACTTATGTACACGTATACGAACTGCTGCAGATAACATAACCCCGCAAATGCTCCAGAATGTGTTTAGAAATGCTGCGGAACGATTTGAGCTGTGCAGGGATACTGATGGGCGTCACGTCGAATCCTACTCTTAATTAATTAATAAATGTTACCACTTTATCATTTTATGATTGAATTCCATATAATTTCCAAGTGCTTCACAAAAATAGATCCTGACTTTATGTACACCCTGTATAATGATTCTAAGTCTTAAAGTTTGCTCACACGGAGCGGAATCTAAAATGTTAAAATTAGCTAAAGTTATATCCACTTTGCATTGAATAACATGGCTGCGTACAGCTGAAGCTTCTTTAGTTCTCAGTGGTTTATTAGTTCTATGGCTTATGCCCATGTGGGCACAGAAACGCGACTCGAGGCTCCGCACAGTGCTACCAATATAGCTCCGATCACATCGGGGACACTTGAATTCATATACAACAGATTCCAAGCTGCCTTCTTTGGATTTACTAATTAGCAGGGAGAGTGACTCCACTGTTACTTCAGTGCTTCGAAAGAAGACGTTCACCGGTCTTCGACTCAATTTTTTAAGTTACTGTGATTTTAAATACAAGCTGGCATCTGTTAACACCCTACTTAACCGAGCGTATAATTTATGTTCTAATTATCAGTCTTTGCATAATGAATTTGTTTTTTTAAGAAAATATTTTGTTAATAATGGTTACCCTTTGCAGATCGTAGAAAGCGCTATTAATAAATTTTTAACTAACATTTATAAACCAAAAATGTCTAATTTTAATGTTCCTAAAGATGTATATTATCTTGTACTCCCAGAAATGGGATATCTGAATTCATATTGCCGCAATAACCTTATGCCACTTTTTAGTAAATTTTATTGTCAAATAGATTTTAAACTAGTATTTGTTAACCGTCGTTCTATTGGCTTATTTTTTAATGTAAAAAGACCGTGTATCGGATGCTCTGCGCAGTGCTGTTGTATATGAATTCAAGTGTCCCCGATGTGATCGGAGCTATATTGGTAGCACTGTGCGGAGCCTCGAGTCGCGTTTCTGTGCCCACATGGGCATAAGCCATAGAACTAATAAACCACTGAGAACTAAAGAAGCTTCAGCTGTACGCAGCCATGTTATTCAATGCAAAGTGGATATAACTTTAGCTAATTTTAACATTTTAGATTCCGCCTCCGTGTGAGCAAACTTTAAGACTTTTAGAATCATTATATATTAAAACTCTTTCCCCTTCGCTCAATTCTGATAATTCATCCGTTCCCCTCCGTCTTAACTGAACATTTTTAACAACCAACCTCTACTTGTTTTATGCTTCTGTTTGTATTGGTTTTGCCTCGGAATCTGTGGTACTTAGACTTAAGGTGTGTGATTCTTTTTAGTGTGTGACTTTCATTTTAGTGTTTTTTAAAAACTTGTGAATTTTTAGTTTGGGTTTTCCTTACATTATTTTGTACTTTATATTTGTCATTCATTATGGTTTTTAATATTCTGTTTTTTAACTTTTTAGAATTTTTTGCCTGAAGATGAGGATAGTTTGTGCTTGAAACGTTGCATTGTACAAAATATAGTCCCTTTTCCAACATGATGGATGTTTCTTTCCTTCTTGTCTGTGGCTTTCTGCTTAAATAAATAAAAAAAAAATATATATATATATATATATATATATATATTATTTCACCGACAAAATAATATTGAAATTCCTACATTGATTCGGTAGTTTTCAAATTTTTTTTTTTCCTCTTATTTTTAGAATTACTGGAGTAATCTTTACTATTTTATGGATTGGAGGCTTTAAGACAAGGTTCGAAGTTTGAGTCACATCTTTGTGACATTGGTGTGAAAAAATTATTTGAACAATAAAATATTTCTTTTATGTCTTTTGTTGTTAGTTGAGGGTAAATTTTTTTTTTTTTTCATATTATCGCACTCTGAACTTTTAAAATCCATCCTTATGGCGTATTCTCGGTTATTTATGGGAAAGAACAAAAATGGGCATTTTCGTGTAACATTCTTTTTATACATGATAGTTGTGAAACAATATTTAGCTTTAAACTAAATCCATGCTATGTTGTTGTAAAACAATTTTTAAGGTTTTCAGACAACGGGTACTTCATCCTTGGTATCTGTTTACTTGGACATCAAGTAAAAATTTCGTCTGCAAATATTTAAGATGAAGGTCAGAAATGAATCTAAACTTGTTTCTGTGGTGGTAATAAAACTTATAATAACCCTATACATAAACTACATACCTTTTTTTCAGTGACTCCAGACCAACAAAATGATTTCAACATGATCCTATTGGAACACGTGACGTTTTATTTAACCAACTGGGTGTGAGAACACCAGTCATGAGAGACCGCACATTTATTTCATCCAATCGTGCATTTGTAAATAGTCTAGTGCTCAAATAGCACCTAAAATAAATATAAAAATAATTTAATACTGTCCAATAGGTTAGTTAAATAATATAAAGCAGTTAGCAATTTGTAAAACTTATAAAATAATGTATTTGAAGTTGTTTGCAAGTTCCAAGGTCGTGAAAAAGAAACCCCTAAAACATTCTGGCTGGAGGCGGAATCACAGCTGGGACCACGATCTAGACGAAACAAGAGAGCGTACAAGAAGACCGGAGAGTAGTCGAGGATAGTTTGTCACGGAAAGAGGGGGAAGAGTCGCAAGAGGGTCAGAGAAGAAAAGGGTAGAGCTAAATAGTCAATCAGCTTCCTGGGCACTTCTCTGGAACTTCCAAGATAGTTGATGATAAGCCAAATATAATATAGGCCAATTAAGATAGTTTTTTTATTTTTTCTTTACCGTTTCATACTTGTGACTTAAGTAAATGATATATTTTTCTTAACATCGTGTTTCATACACGATTGTGACTTATAAAGAGGTAGGCCCAAAGCCGAAACAAGGCCGTGGTTAACATCCCATAAACTCAAGACCTACTCTCGTATGAGATAGGCTTGCCTTAGGTGCCTCGGTGACTCCGAGACGATAAAGCTCTTCCACGTATACTGATATGCCTCACCCAGTTCGGCTTAAGAATCAGCTGGCTATCACTACCACTTCTGTAACCATAATAACCTAATTAAACCCCTCATTATTATTATTATTTCACAAATCTAAAAGGTTGATCTACAAATTTGTGGGGGACATCCTTCACTTCGACTTTTAGCTATGATTTTACCTCGGTAAACATTTTGTTCAAGCTAAGAACATGCAGTATTTATAGCAAATAAAACTTTGTAGTCATTGGATCATTTTAGTTTCTCCGCCTAAATGATGAATTTCTATTTTTAAAAACCAGAATGCTTCTGAAGAAAAAAAAAAGAGAGACTAATTTTAGCTGTTGTGGCTGGAAATTTTGCCCTTTTTTTTTCAAATACAGATTCCTTACAATTTTTTTTTATCCTAAAAACCTGTGTTTGTAATAAAAAAAAAAATTTGATGTTGACATTTTGCCCCTTTTGTCACCAAGAACTTAGTCAAACCTTGAACCATGTCTTAACACAAATTTGGGTTAAAATAAATTAGTAATTTTACAGTGTATGGAAAAATTCGAAAATTTTCAAAATCCGAGTAAAGATTTACAATAAAAAAACTGACCATTTGGAAGCACAGTGTATTCGGTACACATACATTTTTTAATTGGTTTGATTATTTTTTAACCAATTATAAATTTTTTTGCTCAATATTGAAATTTGAGATATTTTTCCACAATTTTATTTATTCATTTTCTTTGTACAAGTCTATCAGAAAGTAAATGACAGGTAGTAATCACTGAGGAGGGCCAGAAACTGGCACAGCGCTCAGGCCAACTAAAGCGGCCCACTGCGCTAACTCCTGTACTATACCCGGTGAACTACGAGCTCATGGCGTAAATTACAGAAGCTGAATTTTTGTAAGTGCAATCTACAGGGTATACAATAAAAAAAAAGGGAAAGTTAATAATTTTAAGCATTATTATATAAAAATTATTATTATTTCATTTGACTCTTCAACATTAAATGTTATTTCTTAATACATGTCAAATAAAATTTTAAAATAATTTTTTATTCGCAAATTTTTCTCATTTTACTCTCCTTTATTGAGTTCGAAGTTGAAAACAATATTTTCTCGTAGTAAACATGTGTTTCCGAAAGTTTAGCTCAAGTTAATATTATTTTTTGTCTTGATTTAAAGAACCTGTTTAGAAAACTGGATTGCGTCAGTGAATAATTACAAATAGAAAGGCATGAAATACGAATTACGATAATTGTACGATAATGATAATACGTAATAATAATAGTAATAATAATAATAATAACTGAGTTACAGTCCCCCATCCAAGCACAGAACAGACACATCGTCGCTTAACCTCGCTGATCTAGCGCGAAGCGGTGCTACGACTCGGCCACGATGTCACCCAATAAAAAAAGTAATCCTACCAACAATATTAAGCTTACTTTTAAAAAATACATTAAGGTCATTAATATTAATATATGCAAATAACCGATCGAGTAATCAGATTTACTTTGTATGGAAAATGGCGAGATATTGTCTATTAAAAAAAATATCGATAAAATTTTTGCCCTAACTTAACCATCTCGGACAATCTAATCGTTTGAGATCTTAATTCCAAATTTTAACTACTTTCAAACTTATAAAAAACAACAAAAAAACAAACTTTAGAGAGGTTAAGAGGTTTACCCCTTTGCTAAACCTATTAAATTTTAGGTTATCTAAATTTAATATCTTGGATTTAAGTTTACGCTCTCAGTTTTATATTAGAAACTTGAATGTGATACAAAAAGCTTCTTTATTTAATACTAAAGTTTAAGAAAGACAACACAACATACAGAGTAATATATATATATATATATATATATATATATATATATATATATATATATATATATATATATATCACACACACACGATGTGCACATCATTACATAAGCGAGGTACCGATTTTGTTAAATCCACAAATCTAAAAGACTACTTAACCACACCTAATTTAATTTAACCTAACCTAACCTAACCTAACCTTAGTGCCATGGAACCGAGAAGGGCTTAATAAGTGTTTCGGTTGCGATTGAGAGCTCGGAGGGTGGCTTCTATTAAGTTATTAAATAGCGAGGTAATAGTAATCTAGCCTAACTTTAACAAACCTAATCTCATCAAGACCAACGAATTACTTTTCTGACTATAACAATGTTTCTAAAAAATTTTATACACATTGGGAATTATGACCACACATTATACCTCACAGGCCCAATTGCCAATGCGCGCGCGCGCGCGCGCGCTCGCTCTCTCTCTCTCTCTCTCTCTCTCTCTCTCTCTGCCAATATTTTTAAGGTATTCATGTTGAAAGGACGTCAGAGGAAGCCTCTTCAATCACTAAAACTATAACTATAATTGTGATCAATAGATTCATAAATCAAAAACCATCAACATTACAATGTTTACCTATACAACCCCATAATAAACAATTCTGCAGGTATCGTGCATCATTTTATATATATATATATATATATATATATATATAGAGAGAGAGAGAGAGAGAGAGAGGTTACAAGGAGCTACAAGGAAAAGAAGTACCTCAAAAGGCTTTGCAGCCCATACCGAAGAGATACCAACGGCAACGGGTGCCACGGAAAAATTTCTACACACTCAAATAGTGTGCAACATTTGGTCTAACCTTTTCTTGAACTGATCCACAGAGGAACTGTTCACAACTTCTGAAGGTAACCTGTTCCACGTGTCACAGATCTTATACGTAAAGTAATTCCCACACACACTAGTCCTAAACCGTTTCAAATCCAACTTCCAACCATTGTTGCGAGTTGGGTTATCATTTAAACTAAACATGCTTCTAAAATCAACATTGTTGAACCCGCGTAAGAACTTGAAAACCTCGATCAGTTGACCGCGCAGCCTCCGAGTTTCCAGCGAAAACAAATTCAGGGCGCGTAACCGTCGATTGTAGCCCATATGCCTAACGGAAGGGATTAACTTTGTGGCCCTCGCCTGCACTCGCTCCAGCCTCAATATCTTTCCTGAGGGTGGGCGACCAGAACTGCACAGCATACTCCAGGTGTGGCCGAACCAGAGAATTTTACAGCGAGAGCACAATCTCATTGTTCCGAAATCTAAATTGCCTCCTGATATAACCCAACAACTTCTGGGCTTTTTTTCCACCTCTACGCACTGTTTGGTAAACTTAAGGTCGCTGCTAATTAGCACACCCAAGTCCTTTTCCAAATCAGTCGTCTCGATATTACTCCCCAACATTGAGTAGTGCGACTTGGGATTGGCGTAGCCAATGTGCATCACCTTGCACTTACCCAAGTTAAACGGCATTTGCCATTTTTCGGACCACTCTCCTATCCTACGTAGGGCCGCACGCAGTTGCTCTATCGCCTCGGGCGTCCAAACATTGGCCCCAAGCTTTGTGTCATCAGCGAATTTGGCGATCCGAATGACGATGCCACCGTCGATATCATTTATGTAAATGATAAACAACAGTGGCCCCAAAACGGAACCCTGAGGAACCCCGCTAGTGACCGAGGCTCAACCCGAACTAGCCCCTTTAATTACAACCCTCTGCCGCCTATTCTTCAGCCAGTTTTCAATCCACCTACCTACTTCCCCACCAATACCCAGCGCGCGCACTTTGGCCATTAGCCGGCGGTGAGGTACCTTATCAAAGGCTTTCTGAAAGTCGAGATAAAGTATATCAATCGCCCTACTCTTATCGTACTCACTCCACATGACGTGGAAAAACTCGAGCAGGTTGGTGAGACACGACCTATGCCGCCTAAACCCACGTTGGGAGTCCCCAAGCAGCTTGTAGGAATCCAAATGGTCAACGATCCTATCCGCTATTATCCCCTCTAATAATTTACCTACAACTGAAGTGAGACTAATGGGACGATAGTTGCCTGGACTTTCGTGATCCCCTTTCTTAAAGATAGGGGTCACGTTGGCTTCCCTCCAGTCACCAGGCACCTGGCCCGTCTTCAACGATTTGTTGAAGACTGTAGCCAGGTGAGGAGCCACCTGGTCGCGCACCTCCCGCAACACTCTGGGGAGAAACTGGTCTGGCCCAGGAGCCTTAAACGCGCTCAGTTTGTCTATTCTCTCGGCAACGACTGTCGCGGTACATCGAACACTATCCAGGCCAGCACCTTCATGCCTGACGCACCTGAGAGAGAGAGAGAGAGAGAGAGAGAGAGAGAGAGAGAGAGAGAGATTCCAAAAAATAGATATAACAGATAAATAGATAAACAGATGGACAGATAGATAAGGTTCCTAAAAAAAAATAATAGCAAATAATAAAAGTGAACAAATATACGTTTCCCCCATTTTCCCTTCCTGCCATCTTATTAAACTTCGTGATAACTCGCTAACCTTCAATAAAGTCTATCTTATATCGACAGGAGGGCGCTTTTCTTTGATGATGCGAACATCTTCTGCGAAGAAATTCCATACAAAGGTGTTGGAGTGATACAATGGACTAACCTTCTTCAGTCACGTGAAAGCGAAATCATAATAGATTACAATATATATATATATATATATTATATATATATATATATATAATATATATATATTAAAAAATTGTGAACAAATGCCGATTCGAAAATATAAAAAAATTAAATAATGACGGAAGAAAATCGATAAATTTATGAATGGGAAAGATTTTATATATATATATATATATATATATATACAGGGTGGGCGGAAAGTAGCTCCCTATTTTGGATTGGTAAAAAAATACGTATATTATCCATTTATTTCAGAAGAAATAATATGAAAAGGTAGGCATACATGGTAGGTTTTCTCTAAAATTCAATGTGGGCTCCAACTCTTTCCACCAGCTTCTGGAGCCGCCCAGGAATGGCGTCCACTGACTTTAGCAGGAACTCCGGCGGGATGGAGGACATGACTTCCCGAATTCGGTCCTCCAGTTCTTCCAATGTCCTCGGTTTGGTGCGGTAGACTTCTTCCTTTACCCACCCCCAAAGAAAGAAGTCGCACGGTTACCGCGGAAAAACGGCAGAATCGGTTCAGTGTAACGGTGTGGTGTGGTATGACCTCAGATCAGGTTGTGGGCCCGTTCCTTCTGCGCAACACCATGAATGCTGAGCGGTACCTTACTACGTTGCGAAACGAGGTCTGGCCGGTTGTCAGCACATGGGAGAACATCGACGATCTGATATTTATGCAAGATGGCGCCCCTCCGCACTTCGCTCTTGTTGTCCGTGAGTGGCTGGATGCCCACTTCCCTGGGCGTTGGATGGGTCGTCGTGGTCCACATCAATGGCCAGCCAGGAGCCCTGACTTGACACCGTGCGACTTCTTTCTTTGGGGGTGGGTAAAGGAAGAAGTCTACCGCACCAAACCGAGGACATTGGAAGAACTGGAGGACCGAATTCGGGAAGTCATGTCCTCCATCCCGCCGGAGTTCCTGCTAAAATCAGTGGACACCATTCCTGGGCGGCTCCAGAAGCTGGTGGAAAGATTTGGAGCCCACATTGAATTTTAGAGAAAACCTACCATGTATGCCTACCTTTTCATATTATTTCTTCTGAAATAAATGGATAATATACGTATTTTTTTACCAATCCAAAATAGGGAGCTACTTTCCGCCCACCCTGTATATATATATATATATATATATATATATATATATATTATTTTTTTTTTCTATGAAGAAGAAGGGGGACTATTTTAACTGACATTTTTCATTGTTATTCGCTTACGTGATGCTGTCCCGTCCCGACTTTGTGTTTGAACACCTGCAATACTTTATTATAGAAGGCTTCAGAAACGCTCTTTCTGCAACGTTGATAGGTGATAAATTATATCTGTCAATGTAGATAAGGTTGACCCCTTCTCTCGCCTTCTGTTTTACCATATAATGTAACCTGTCGTTCTATTGGGTGTTAGTCTATTACCGTTCGTTTAGGTTCATGACAGGTCATACCTTTAACTAGTTATTAAATGGATGTTATCGTAAAGCGTCCTTTGAAAGAGTATCGCTCGATCCTAATTTGTCTGGTCATGCAATAGCATGCTGGTCTTTTGGGTGAAAGAAGAGTATTAAAAAAGTTTAATCTATACCTTCCTTAAAATAGTTTTTCAGGAAATGTTTTCAAAACATTTATTGATTTTTATAAGCGTTTATGACCGTTTACAAATGTTTTTAAAAGAGTTTATGATCGTTTACAAACGGTTTTATAAGCGTTTATGACCGTTTACAAACATTTTATATGCGTTTATGACCGTTTACAAACATTTTATAAGCGTTTATGACCGTTTACAAACTTTTTATAAACGTTTATGACCGTTTACAAACTTTTTATAAACGTTTATGACCGTTTACAAACTTTTTATAAACGTTTATGACCGTTTACAAACTTTTTATAGGCGTTTATGCCCGTTTACAAACGTTTTTATAAGCGTTCATGACCGTTTACAAACGCTTTATAAGCGTTCATGACCGTTTACAAACGTTTTTATAAGCGTTCATGACCGTTTACAAACGTTTTTATAAGCGTTCATGACCGTTTACAAACGTTTTTATAAGCGTTCATGACCGTTTACAAACGTTTTTATAAGCGTTCATGACCGTTTACAAACGTTTTTAAAAGCGTTTATGACCGTTTACAAACGTTTTTATAAGCGTTTATGACCGCTTACAAACGTTTTTATAAGCGTTTATGACCGTTTACAAACGTTTTTATAAGCGTTTATGACCGTTTACAAACGTTTTTATAAGCGTTTATGACCGTTTACAAACGTTTTTATAAGCGTTTATGACCGTTTACAAACGTTTTTATAAGCGTTTATGACCGTTTACAAACGTTTTTATAAGCGTTTATGACCGTTTACAAACGTTTTTATAAGCGTTTATGACCGTTTACAAACGTTTTTATAAGCGTTTATGACCGTTTACAAACGTTTTTATAAGCGTTTATGACCGTTTACAAACGTTTTTATAAGCGTTTATGACCATTTACAAACGTTTTTATAAGCGTTTATGACCTTTACAAACTTTTTATAAACGTTTATGACCTTTACGAACTTTTTATAAGCGTTTATGACCATTTACAAACGCTTTTATAAGCGTTTATGACCGTTTACAAACGTTTTTATCGTAGTGGTTGGCTTTTAATGTGACGAATTTTATTTACTTGTAATAATATTTGTTATAGCGAACTTAAATTCTACCGCAAACTTTAACGGTTATAGTAAATTTCGTTTACCTATGGAGCCATAGAAAGGCTGACTCTACCTTACGTAATTTTGAAAACATAGCCAAAAGTTTGTAATTGTAAACAATTATCACCTTTTAAATTTAATGCAGAAACAATAAGCATAATTTGCTCTGGCGAAAATTAAGGAAAAATTACAAAATTGACAGAATTTTGCAACACTTTGATTGCGCCCTGACTACCAATAAAGTAACTTACGGCATCAAGAAAGAGAACGAAATATATATCATCTAACAAACAAAACCATATAATACTGCAATTACTGCACTGTATATAATTATGAAGGTGCCCTTACACAGTAACTATAATTGTAATTTAAAAAATACATTATTGCTCAAACTATTTTCAGGAATAACATCTATACAATTAAATTCAAAAGACCAAATTGAAGACAAAAAACTTTGCGCCATCAACTCTCAACAACCACGAACCGACGCTACACCTCGTCGGGGAGCGCGGACAACACGAGTCTTCAAGACGCCACAAAAACGTTACTGGCAATCTAAAAATAACCCATTTTTGGTCAGCAATCAGTCAAAAGCTCCCAATGCACGAGTAAACCCGAATAAAGTTTAAAAAATAATATTTACCCCCAAAATAATCATTAAATAACAAAATCTAAACGTAAATACCCGAAAATGACAACCACATTAATTTCAACCTGCAACGTTAAATTCAGCAGGAAGAAAACCCCATAATTTACAAAAAATGTGAGAAACAACTCTCTCCATCAACACGAAACCCAGCATAGCTTACAAATCACATTTCAGTAATTCAACGCCCAGTATCAGAAATAGTTATAATTTTTTCTAATAAAATAAATGTGAAATAAAAAATATCCTTCTTTAAAAGTCTTTGCAAATTTGGGATGAAATAAAAGAAATTACCTAAAGAAAAAAGTTAATCTTATAGTAACGTACAATATTATATTGTTATTACCTGAAAATATAAAACGAACCAAAACAAAAGTTACTTCATACGAGATGCGCCTTCAGAAAACAAAAACTTCCTAATCTATTACAATTTTCTTTTGGTTACAAATATTATGATCATCATGACGCCAAAATGAAACATTTTTAAATAAATTACCATTTTACAAAAGGTAAAAATGTAGTATTTTTTTTTTTTATGCATGGAGGAGGGGTTAAGGGCGAATGTTTGCAAAAACACTCCCCCACCTTATAGAAGAAAGCCAAAATCAAGGTCTAGGGTTTTCGAGATGCCTTGACAGTCTGCGTTTGAAAGACTGGAGGTCAGAGAGGGGGAAAGATGGATTGAGGAAGATTGTTCCAGAGTTCACCGGTTGAGTAAATAAAAGATTGAAAATACCGAGTAACCCTTGCGTTAGAGAGTTCGACAGAAAAGGAATGAGAATGTGTAGAAAATCTGGTACTGCGTTAGGTGAGCGGCCAGACCCCGATTTAAACTATTTTAATGCCCCCCCTTGTACAGAAAGTTGTAATATGTTTTTTATTAGTCCTTAATGTTCAGTGAACACATTTTCAAGCGTTGTCCTCAGTTTTTGATGTGCGGTTGTCATGGAACCACCAATATAAACAAACACCTACAAAATACCTGAAACTTTATCCAGATGATAATTTGTTTTAGTTTCGAACTGAAATAATGTTAACTAATCAACCTATACTGTTTATTATGTGTTTACTATCTAGATACACAATTGAATTATCACATTATAGTAAAACGTAATACAATCATGTACTGTTATAGGTTAGGCCCAGTTTTAAATTTACTTCCTCCTTTTATTATCACAATATTGGAATAAGACAAACGTGTGCTGTGACAAATATTGTGCAAATGTGTGGTATTGTTGAAAACCACAGTTTAATTATTGTTATTTTTATTTCAGTTTAATTATTGTTATTTTTATTTCAGACGATCATCTATATCAAGCATGGCAGAACCTGACAAGTTCATTAAAATCTGTACAGGCGAAGAAACAGAGATTGTCACCAAATTGGGAGAAATGCGTTATATGTCAGCAGAGTCGCAAAAGAAAAACATTGTCAACATCATTGTTACGGCAGGATGACCTTTTACAAAGACTTGAATCTGAGTTTGATGACCTTACAAAATTACATAGTATGTTTGTTACATATCATCCTAGCTGTTATCAATCATTTACAAGTAAGAAAAACATTTCTCATGTTAGTACAAAATGTAGCACGCGTGATTCTGCATCACATGGTACTGAAGAACAAAGTGTTCGCACACCAGCTCAAACATCCAAGCTTACAGATTTTTCAATGTGTTTAATATGCAACGCGCGAAAGAGGGACAGCATACATAATGTACAAACAACTAAGCTCGGAAGGACATTTCTATGCTTGCCAAAATTGAAGGAGAAGACCTCATCGCAGCTGATGCTGTTTACCACAAATCCTGCATGGCAAGCTATACAAGCAAACATAACATCAGTGCTTCAAGGAAAATGGAAGAAGGAGAGAACATATACGAGAAGGCATTTATGGCACTAGTAGGAGAAATAGATGTTAATCTACAACACGGAAAAGCTTATAAGTTGAAAACCCTGCTAGACAAATTCCAACAGCTGTTACCTGACCACATTGATACCCAAGCCTACCGTGCATAAAAAATTCAGCGCCGTCTCATGAAGCATTATGGTGATAACATTGTTAATTCATGCCCAGCGAGGACAGTCCAAGTCAAGCATTGTTGTCAGTAGCAGTGTCAGCTTAGGAGATGCTGTCAGAGCCTTTGCTGAGCTGAAGGAAGATTTCAACTCTAATGAGATGACACTTGGTTCTGCTGAAGAACAATTAAATGTTCCAGTGAATTCAGAAAGCTTACTTCATTCTGCCATTAGTATGCTTAAACAAGAAGATTTCAACTGAAGAACAATTAAATGTTCCAGTGAATTTAGAAAGCTTACTTCATTCTGCCATTAGTATGCTTAAACAAGAAATATTACAAATTGAAAAGCCAACTGAGTACTACACAGCTACTGAAATCGACCTGAAAACATCTGAAGAATTTGTTCCAGCACTTTTACAGAAGGCGTTTCTCTGATTCCTGAGCAAAGAGGCATTTGAATCGTGTGATTCAAAATACCAGCCAGCAGAAAAATTACAACGTAGAGTCTTAGCTCTTGCAGAAAGTGTTATTCATAGCAGTGACAACAATATTATAACCTCCTCTTCATCTAGGACTTGCAGCGCAACTCCATCATGATCATGGAAAACGAGATGAGATATAATACACAATCTCCATGTCCATGGTTTCAGCATAAGCTATGATCATCTTCGACGTTTTTTAACTGCCCTAGGAAAAGATGAGCTTAAAAGAATGCAAGATCGCATATACATACCACATGGCTTAGTCTCACGACAACATGGAGGAAAGCTGATTTAAGAAGGTGACGACAATATTGATATCAACTGTGCAACCATTAATGGAAAGGGAACATTTCATTCCATGGCCCGTGTCGTATTTCAGGAACAGGCTATTGATACAGTTGGGACTGGCCTCGTCGACAGAGTGAAGAGTGGCCAAGAAAAGTCATTGTCTCTCGAATGTAATGATGCCAAGGCATTGAAGAATGTATTGCATTATGAAAAGCCCAAGAAACGACCAGAGCCACCTCACCGTGATGATGCGATGATCAAGGTGAAATCACTACATATTGCTGGATCAGACATGCAGGTAGCGGATCTTGCTTGGATGTTTCTGAGAGCGATCCCGCGTGGTAACCTTTCTGTTCCTCCACGTATTGACTACAGTACAACTGAAAATGTTTCCTTCTGGATTGGACACAATGCATCGATGACAAAAATCCAACTCACTCGCACAGTTGCCACTTATGCTCCAGTTATAGATGCAAAGCCTGCCGATCCATCAACAATGATCAGAAGTCAAGAAATGACAAAAGCAACGGGACAACTCGGTACAGTCCAAACTATGGACCAATGGCTCTATGCAGTGGCCCAACAGGAGAAATGGAGCAAACCAGACGATTTTCCCAATCATGTTATTCGCTGCACAGACTAGAAAATGCCTTCAAGAACTTAAATTTGAAGTTCTCGACCATCCAGCCTACAGTCCAGACCTGGCACCTTCGGATTTTTACCGTGACCGGAAAATTCGCCGTAAACATTTTCGCCGTAGGAAAATTCGCCGTAAACATTTTCGCCGTAAACATTTTCGCCGTAAACATTTTCGCCGTAAGACAAATTCGCCGTAAGGACATTTCGCCGTAAATAAAATAAAATTAAAATTAAAAAAAAAGTTTAACTGAACCCTTATAATAGCCGGTGCTGGTTAAGTGTGCGGTCTACCTAGCTTCGAGCAGTCTACCACAATTAAAATTCTTTATACTGTACGGCATTGACGATTGGTTAGGTTAAGTCGTGAAAGTTTGGTTAAATAAATTTCTTAAATAAATTCCTTATCTTACTTTGAAACTCACTGTACGGCATTGACGATTGGTTAGGTTAAGTCGTGATAGTTTGGTTAAATAAATTTCTTAAATAAATTCCTTATCTTACTTTGAAACTCACTGTACGGCATTGACGATTGGTTAGGTTAAGTCGTGATAGTTTGGTTAAATAAATTTCTTAAATAATAATCCATTGATTATTTTTAAAAAATTTTACGGCGAAATGTCCTTACGGCGAATTTGTCTTACGGCGAAAATGTTTACGGCGAAAATGTTTACGGCGAATTTTCCTACGGCGAAAATGTTTGCGGCGAAATTTCCTAGAACCATCAGATGTGAAAATAAAATTGTGAAAATAAAAAGTGCGGATACTTATTGAATTACCCTCGTATATAAAGAACATAATGACTTGAATCTAGTGAGAGTCTGCCTTGCTGACAAGAATGTACCATTACACAAACTACCCCCAATCAGAACCTAGCTTTTTCTTCAACACTTTAAGAGAGCATCATTTCAGATTCGCATTTGGATGTTGGCTCACGTTGCTAAACCAGGTATGTCTTCACCAGATGGAAATGGGTGGCAAAGAGGGGGTGAGGAATTAAAGTTGAAGTTATTTGATGGAACAACAACTGCAGAAGTATTAGACGAGCTTCTGTGCTCATGCCGTAGACGCAGACAATGTAGTAAGAACTGTAGTTGTGCAACGAATGATATGGCATGCACAGAGGAATGCGTCTGCAAGGCTACTGAGGAATGCATGAATGAACAAACCCATCACAAACCACCGCTGGATGAGCTAGATGAATAACCATATTATAGCATTGTGCATTAATAATTTATTAGTGTGTTTCATATATACTGTTACAACACGAGTTATTCCCCAGTATGGGGTAGACTGCTAATAATGCATTGAATTGATATTGCGGGAGTCACCGAATACAGTATGCACTGACTTACATGGAGTTTTATAATTGAAAAACAAGTTGAGACTTTTAGTGGAAAGATTCCAATTTTAAATAATGATTTCTGCTTTAAAGTTATTTAGTAATTTGCTTCATAAAGATAAGAGTTGTTAAAATTTAGTTGGTTTAATTGATTTTAGTTGATTTAGTTGATTTTGTGTTATGTACATCTATATACGTATAGTAACTTAATTTTTGTTTTGCAAAATTGACATTCTTCAAATTTCAATATCGGTCCTTTCGCACAGTTAACAATTCAAACTTTATTTTCAAGTGCAACATTATTATATATGTATTGTAATCATGCCAACATTTGCCCCTTTTTCATAACCGAACGATAAACCTTTCTGCTGGTATGCGAACAGAGATCTCCATTATTAACTCATGTAGGCGCAGTACTTTGTATGGTGATTCAACATTTTAATATGGCATTCATTTTGTTCATCATAGTGTATTAATGCTTGGAATATCAAAATACATGAATTATTGTACTCGAAATTAGTTTTGTGTAACTCATATTAATCAGTTTTGTGAAACACCTGTATTTTAGGTGATATTTTTTGGGTCTAACAATAACGTTTTTAGACAAAAAACCAAATATATCATGGAAAAGAATGTTTTTATAGATAAACTGATATAGTGTAGCACTAGAACTTTCAGAAAATGTATAACTTCATGGGAAATAAACCTTGTCTTCACTGTTCATTGTGACTTCAAAGATTTCAGTTGTAATGCGTGAAATGAAAACAAATAGACCAGTACCTGTACAATGTATCAGGTCATCCCATAAGTAGTCGTTTTTTACGATAGATTACGTTTAAACTAGGCCTACTCGGTTTAAGCATAAATTTTCCGAAGGTTATATCTAAGAGGAGATCTATCGTGTTTCGCTACATACTTTACAGACCTTGACCAGTGAAGACGTGTATTTTGCTTTATGTGAACCGCTCATAAACATGGCGGTATCAGAAGAGCATATCAGGCATATAATGCTTTACGAGTTCAAAAAAGGGAATAGTGCTACTGAAGCAACGCGAAACATTCAGGACGTTTATGGCAACGATATTCTGCATGTGAGGAAATGTCAAAAATGGTTTCAAAAGTTCAGGAATGGTGACTGCTGTTTGACAGATGCAGCACGCTCTGGACGCCCTGCTGAGTTTGATGATGACCTATTGTTAGCCGCACTTGAAGACTGTTCAACAACTGTCGAAGAATTGGCCCATAAACTCAATTCATCCCCGTCCACCATCCATCGACATTTGCAACAACTCGGGAAAGTGCCTAAGTTAGGAAAATGGGTGCCACATGAATTGTCGGTCGACAATCTGAGGGTGCGGGTAAACATTAGCACAGCTCTTCATTCCCGTGAACTCCAAGATCCGTTTTTGCACCGTTTAGTGACTGGTGATGAAAAGTGGATACTGTACCAAAATGTTAAGCGCCGTCGACAATGGGTTTGTGCCGGAGAACCAGCGACACCACAGCCAAAACCAAATCTTCCCCCTCGGAAGGTGTTGCTTCGTGTTGGGTGGGATAAAGGTGATGTAATACACTTTGAAACCTTACCACACAACCAAACAATCACCGCTCAAATCTACTGTCAACAACTGGATCGATTGAATACTGCACTAAAAGAAAAGAGACCTTCTTTGGTTAATCGGAGAGGAATCGTGTTCCACCACGACAACGCACGTCCTCATACCGCTCGGATCACTTCTGCAAAAATTGAGGAGCTTGGGTGGGAAAAACTTCCACATCCTCCAGACCTTGCGCCTTCAGATTATCATCTCTTCAGGAGTCTGCAAAACTATCTTGACGAGAAACAGTATACTTCTTTAGATGACCTGCACACCAGTCTTTGTACGTTTTTTGCCTCAAAACCGCCTGAATTTTATAAACATGGCGTTGAAAAGCTTGTACGACGTTGGCAGAGTGTCATTGATTCCGATGGAAAATATATACTAGATTAAAAAGTTTCAGTTGAGTTTTTTTTTGCCCTTCAAATTCCAATCTAAAAAATGACATTACTTATGGGATGACCTGATACAGAGTTGAAGTTAATGGTTGATTTTACTATCTTAGCACATTCAGAATGGAGGACAACATGCCAAACTTAGCACACTCAGAATGGAGAACAACATGCCAAACTTATATGTCCAGATGGTGCAGATCATTTTAGGACATGTACATTTCTGTACGAGGGAGGTATTAAACTAAAAAAATATGGCCTGTTATCAGGGTTGACCGCTCGCCTACGTGCTCTCCTCAAAGGAGGAGGTATGCATCTAGAGTTCAGAAGATCAGTATCCGTTACATTAGCGATAGTAAAGAGAGTGAGGCGATAGTAAAGAGAGTGAGGCAACATTGGGGCAAAGAGAGAGGGATTTAAGACAGTCAGTAAGAAGCGGGGAATTGAAGAGACGAAAAGTCTTTGATTCTACCCGGTCAAGTAGGGCTGAGAGTGTTGAGCCACCCCACACGTGAGAAGCGTACTCCATACAGGGGCGGATAAGACCCCAAGGGCGGATCTAGGCATTTCATTAAGGGAGGGTCCAAAAAAAAAGGGCACCCCCTAAAATAAAAAGGGCACAGTACTAAAAAGTGTTTTTTAAAGCAGACCATCAATGAGCGAGTGTAAAATCAATTGTATTGTTTTATTAGATCAGTCTCATTCAAATATGATACAAATTAAAAATCCAATTTGGGTATAACAATTATCACAGAAAATTTTTGAAACAATTACATATGTCTTGCCAATTAAAAGAACTATCCAGTCCCGTAGCCAGGATTTCCCAAGAGGTGGGGGATCGAAATTGTAGAAAGGCAGACCTTTTGGTGCAACGACCGTGTCACTGCGGATGGGGTTTAGAGTAGTTTAGAGAAGTTTGTGAAGTTTCAAAAGAAAATGCCAAAAAAATGCAAGTGTTTATTTACTAAATGATGTTATATAGTATAATATCACATCATAAGTTATAACTATGGTTACAAAAGTGGACCTTTCCTGTCAAGGGGGGCGAACGGGGAGTGTCCTTCGACCCCCCCTGGCTACGGGCCTGCTATCAGAATAAGATGAAGATAAAAATAGTGATATGGCTGCACCTAAAGGCACTTATGAAAACCACTGCAACTACAAATTTGGAAGTACCATGTATATAAAGCCTCAAAATAGAATTTGAATGAAATAATATAACAATGATCTATCATATTTACAAAAACAAAATTTATTTTCAGAGGAATACACATCATTCAAATAGGGCACTTGTTCTTGAAAAAAGGGCACTTGCAAGAGATTGAGGGGGTCCAGACGTCGCCGACTCCCACCCTCCCACTAGACCCCTTGGACCCCTGTACAGAGGCAGCAACTGAGTCGGGGTGAAGAAACTGCGGAGCCAGTACAACACACAACCTCTTAGAAGTTGTTTTGGAAAGAGTATATGCGATCTTTCCAGGAAAGATCACGAGAAAAGGAAACGCCAAGAATGTTAAGAATAGAGGACGGATTGAGTTGTGTATTGGATTTACTCATGCAATTCAAGCAGAAAATTAGACCGAGTACAAGCTTAAACGAAAAGAAAAATAAGTAAGATCTACAATATATTATTTCCAAATGTTTTCTTTTATCCACTTAATTTGTTATTCCCTAAATTCTGCGACAACTGAACAAATTATAAGACTATAAATGTCATTAGTTTATTTACCGAAAGAAATAACATATTTGCATACACCAGTAAAAACCTCTTAACACACTAACCAAAGTGACATTTAACGGTTAAAATGTTTCGTCTAATTTATAAGTTGTGGTTACAAGATGTTTAAAAAATAAGCAAAACGTGCTCTAATTTAAAATATTTCTTTGAATCCTTCCTATATAAAAATGTGTGAAGAAATGTCATGATAATATATAAATACTGAAAGCAAACGTTAATTAATCGAATGAAAATGGTCGACAAAAAATTATTTAGAAGCTCAATATTCTTAAATATACTTAATAACAAAAACCTCACTATTAAAACTGTATCCGTCAAATCCTCGTTAAATTACCTACATTAACAATGATAACTTTAACATTCATTTCTCTAGACCATAAATTCGGATCTATAACTCGTATCGGAAACAGCATGACGTAGGCAAGTCATAAAAATAAACTTGGTCTATCTTATAACTGAAAGCTCTAAATAAAAACTGAACTATTTAATAAAAAAAAATAATAATTTAAAAATGCATTCTTTTAACAAGTTTTCTATCATATACATATGGGGTTATTTCAGTGAATCTATGGAAATATATGTGAATGCCAGTAAAACCCATCCGGAATAAAAACGCACATAACCTATTGCGGTATGTGCATAAATGGTAAAAAAAAATTATTGGACAATGTAACAAAAATTTATCTACTGTTAATACAATATAAATCTAAAATTTAAGACAAGATTAACACACAATTTTGAATACATAAACGCAGTGTAGTGAATACTCTTATTTTAGTTTCAAGTTAAATGTTAATTTTACCGTCTTGAATTTCGGAATAGTATAAATTCATTTTAAATTAGTTACCCCATTATAATTCAATTGTGAACCACATTAATACTAATTTTATGTATACTATATTATTTTATTGTATGTAAACATAATTAATTATATATCACAATTGTCAGTTAATTATTTATATTCAAATATTTATTTTAATCTAATACCATGTCCATTTTACAAATAAATAATAGAAAACCAAAGGTTATATTTTCCACCTTTTGGTACTGTCGCAGTTTCGCCTAACGGACTCAATACGGCTAGTGAGATAATCACTGGTTGGCACTTAACTAGCGGCAGTGCTTATGGCTACATCATCCAGGTTAACCTATACCGGATAGATGCGCTACGGTCCCAAGCCGTAGCTTGCCTAGGCCAACGACGACGACGACGTAAACCAACAATTGGTGACCCCGGAGCTGGATTACCCCTTCTACCCGAACGACTAGGACTAGACTGTAATGTCGTTCGTGCCCATCACCCCCTTCACCCGAACGACTAGGACTAGACTGTAACGTCGTTCGTGCCCATCACCCCCTTCACCCGAGCGACTAGGATCAGACTGTAATGTCGCTCGTGCCCTCTGCCCCTCACCCCTGCCCGTGCGCTCTGTGCCTGCGCTCGTCTCAACCTCCACTCCTTCGTTGGTAACTTGTCGTCTTGCTTGTACGTCAGCAAGCATAGGAGAAGATGCCTGACGACGCTGGTGCCATCTCCCACTTGAGCGTAAAGCTCCCCGTCTTCTGGCCGGGTGATCCATTTATTTGGTTCCACCAAGTGGAATCACAATTCAACTTGGGAAGGATCACCGCTAGCAGGACGAAATACGATCATGTTTTGTCCTCTCTACCAGCGAGCATCATCTCTGAAGTCCGTGACGTCATCGTATCTACTTCCACGAGTGAGGACCCGTACAACGATCTGAAGTCTGCCATCCTGTGCCGCACCACTGTCTCCGAGCGTGAGAAACTACATCAGTTAATCTCTAAAGAAGAACTTGGAGACCGTAAGCCCACTCAAATGCTGAGGGCTATGCAGTGCGCTCTAGGCGAACGCGCACAAACCTTCGATAAGGACATCTTTAGACAGTTGTTCTTGCAGAAACTTCCTCCATCAGCTCAGCGTGTCTTGGCCACTATGGATCCTGCTACTCCAGTTGATAAACTAGCAGAAACTGCCGACAAAGTAGTGGAGATTGACACAGCTCCGGTCAACAACGTGAACACACAATCGGAACTGGAGTTGAAAGTGAAAGAGTTAAGTCAACAACTCAACCACGTTTGTTCTCTGCTACAAAATCAACGGCTAAGCCATTCTCGGTCAAGATTTACGAAGAGGCATCGTTCGAGTTCCGGGAAGATCTGCTTCTACCACTCGAAATTTGGAAAGAAGGCTAGGAAGTGCATCTCCCCTTGCAATTTTTCGTCGGAAAACCCCAGCAGCGAGTCCTAATGGCGTCTAGTACTCACACTGCCAACCTGTTATTCATAAAGGACAGGAACTCTGGTATCAATTTCTTGGTCGATACCGGAGCGTCAGTCAGTGTATTCCCTCAAAAATCTGGTCATACGCACTCGGAATCTCCGCCTCTATACGCTGCTAACGGTTCACGCATACCCACGTACGGTACTCAGTCGCGTGAACTAAACTTGGGCCTTCACCGATCCTTCAAGTGGATTTTCATCTGTGCTCAAGTGCAGCATCCCATAATCGGCGCTGACTTCCTCCAGCATTTCAAACTCCTGGTGGATCTTGACAAGCGACGCTTATGCGACCAGGCCACACTGCTTTCTGTTCTTGCCAAACAGGTTGCCCTTCCGGACGCCTCGAACTCTGCACTTTCCCTCGTTCCCCCTAATTCCATGTACCAGTGCCTTTTCCAACGATATCCAGGAATTCTTCAACCTATGCAGATGGGTGATACCATTAAGCACACCATTACCCATCACATTACAACAAAAGGTCCCCCTGTGTTTGCAAAACCCAGACGTCTTGCCCCGGACAAACTGAAAGCTGCCAAATCGGAATTCCAGCTTATGCTGGATCTTGGGATAATAAGACCTTCCAAAAGCAGTTGGTCCTCTCCCCTACACCTGGTCCAGAAGAAGTCAGGAGACTGGAGACCATGTGGGGATTACCGGTTTTTGAATTCGACAACCATCCCGGACCGATATCCGGTACCAAATGTCCAAGACTTTACTTCTCTTCTCCACGGCAAATCTATCTTCAGTAAAATAGATCTCGTTAAGGCTTTCCACCACATTCCCGTAGAGCCTTCGGATATTCCCAAGACTGCAGTTTGTACACCATTTGGGTTATTCGAATTTGTGAAGATGCCGTTCGGGCTACGGAATGCTGCGCAAACCTTTCAGAGGTTTATAGATGAGGTCACCAGAGGCTTAGACTTTGTTTATGCCTACATCGATGATTTGCTTGTGGCCAGCTCAACGGAAGAGGAACATAAGGAACATCTTTCACTCCTCTTTCAACGCTTAGAACAATACGGTGTTACTATTAATGCATCTAAGTGTGTGTTTGCACAGCCAACCTTGGAATTTCTTGGTCACACGATTTCGCAGCACGGAATTACCCCCCTTCAGGACAAGTGTGAAGTGATAAAAAATTACCCAATGCCAAATAATCAGCGTGAGTTACGTCGGTTTCTAGGTTTGGTAAATTATTACCACAAGTTCATTAAAAACTGTGCTAGTGTTCTTGCTCCTCTACACGCTATGATCACACACAAACGCAAGGTAACGAAATTGTTATGGTGGTGTAGCGATAGTTTACAGGCGTTCGACAATGCCAAAACTGCTATCAATAGTGCATTGTCTCTGTCATTTCCTATCAGTGATGCCCCCCTAACTCTGACGGTCGATGCCTCAGATGTTGCGATCGGTGGAGTGTTGGAACAAACCATTAACGGTCAACAAGCACCCATCGCGTTTTACTCGAAAAAGCTGCAGCCAGCCCAAACGCGTTATAGTGCTTTCGGACGTGAACTTCTTGCTATTTACTTAAACGTGAAGCATTTTCAACATTTCCTTGAAGGCCGAGATTTTTGTGTTTTTACCGACCACAAACCTTTGGTCACTGTCTTCAATAAAAACAGCTGTAACCACTCTCCCAGAGTCATCAGGCAACTCGATTATATCTCGCAATTTACCACAGATATCCGCCACATCAAAGGTGTCTTGAACACTCCAGCGGATGCACTTTCAAGAATAGAGATTACTTCTGTTACCCTCAGCTCTACACTGTGGAATGCTATTGCACAGGATCAAGATAAGGATACGGAACTACAAGACCTGCTCAGAGAAGACTCCACTCACTCACTTTCCCTCAAGAAAATGAGTATGCCAGGATTGTCTGTGCCCCTCTATTGCGACGTATCAACAGCTGCTATTCGCCCTTATGTCCCTCCATGTCACAGAAAAGCAGTCTTCACGGATCTTCATAAGCCCTCCCATCCTGGTATCCGTGCTTCGCAACACCTGGTTACCTCTCGCTTTGTTTGGCCCTCGATGCGGAAGGATGTCAAACATTGGACCAAAACGTGCCTTGCCTGCCAGCGTGCCAAAGTCCAAAGGCACACCAGGTCCCCCTTTGACGCATTTCCGCCCCCATCCCAGCGATTTGAAATAATTCATGTAGACATTGTTGGCCCTCTTCCAGTGATTCAAGGCCAACGTTATCTGCTCACCTGTCTCGACCGCTTTTCCAGATGGCCTGAAGCCATCCCACTTCCTGATATCCAAGCGGACACTGTTGCAAGAGCCTTTCTTCATGGATGGGTATCAAGATTTGGATTGCCGACAAAAGTCATCACTGACCAAGGTCGCCAATTTGAGTCTTCGCTTTGGAAGAAGTTTACCAGCTTGTTGGGTACAGTACATGCGCATACCTGTGCGTATCATCCGCAAGCTAACGGCCTCGTCGAACGCTTCCATCGCCAGCTGAAGTCATCCCTTATGTGTCACGAAGACTCCCATTGGATGGATAAGCTTCCACTCGTTTTGCTTGGTATTCGCTCTGCATTTAAGAGTGATTTGAAGACTACAGCGGCTGAACTAGTCTATGGAACAACACTGCGGCTACCAGGTGGCTACTTCACTGCAGGGGATAAGTCATGTGATCCTACGGAATTCGCTCAAACACTTTCCTCTCACATGCAGTCCCTTCAGCCTGTTCCCCCTCGATTGACTAGCCAACAGAACATCTTTGTTTCCCCAGCCCTCCAGTCTTGCACCCACGTTTTCGTTCGTGTACCTGTCCCAAAACGGCCTCTCCAATGTCCATATGACGGACCCTATGAAGTTCTCCGACGTACGCGCAAATCATTCCTCATCCAGCGCGGTTCCAAGGTCGACAAGGTTTCTATCGATCGTCTTAAGCCTGCGTTTTTGGAATCAACCTTAAGCGAGGTACATGTAGCTACCAAAAAGGTTCAGCGGAAATCTGTGTCGTTCGGAACTCTTTGAACTTCCTCTCTGGTGGGGGAGTGTGTAGTGAATACTCTTATTTTAGTTTCAAGTTAAATGTTAATTTTACCGTCTTGAATTTCGGAATAGTATAAATTCATTTTAAATTAGTTACCCCATTATAATTCAATTGTGAACCACATTAATACTAATTTTATGTATACTATATTATTTTATTGTATGTAAACATAATTAATTATATATCACAATTGTCAGTTAATTATTTATATTCAAATATTTATTTTAATCTAATACCATGTCCATTTTACAAATAAATAATAGAAAACCAAAGGTTATATTTTCCACCTTTTGGTACTGTCGCAGTTTCGCCTAACGGACTCAATACGGCTAGTGAGATAATCACTGGTTGGCACTTAACTACCGGCAGTGCTTATGGCTACATCATCCAGGTTAACCTATACCGGATAGATGCGCTACGGTCCCAAGCCGTAGCTTGCCTAGGCCAACGACGACGACGACGTAAACCAACAGCAGGATTACCCATTTAGTTATTATAAAAAAAAGAAGAGATACACGATATTTTCGCTTTCAGTATTTTTATAAAGCAAATAACTTTTGAATTTAACTCTTTCTTTCGCATATATTATATATACCAGTTGCGGCATAAGTCGGTTTACCAAGAATAATGGAATCACCTTGTGAAGAATAATATTTATTACAGAAATTGGTCAAAGTGTTCTCCATCATGTTCAATACACACGTTGCATCTTTGAACCACTGAACAACAACAAATACGGCAGCACAGTTCTTTGTTATTATTCAACGTCTCGAACTCTTCGCGTATCAGAGTCATCATGTGATCGAAGTCACGACGTTTCTGGCCGTAGACTCTATCTTTGATTATACCCAACATTGAATAATCACTGCGATATGATTATTCAATATGGGGTATAATCAAAGATAGAGTCTACGGCCAGAAACCTCGGGACTTCGATCACACGAAGACTTTGATACGCCAAGAGTTCGAGACGTTGAATAATAACAAAGAACTGTGCTGCACTATTTGTTGTTCAGTGGTTCAGAGATGCATTGTACGTATTGAACATGATGGAGGACACTGAATAATTTCTGTAGTAAATGATAAATATTATTCTTCGCAATAATGACCCGAGGTTAGAACAGGAAAGCCCTAAGCCTTATCCCCAGTCAGCGCCATGTCAGTAAGGATGGAATACAGCAATGAAGAAAAAGTGTATCTTTTATCGTGGGCTGTTTCTAATAATAATTGTGAAGAAAGTTTGCGTTTATTTCAAGAAAAAAATATAATAAACCACCACTAAATGCAACCACTCCTCGATAGTGGAAGCTCAAGCTTTTGGAAACAGGGAGCCTGGTAAAAGATCGTCCAAGAAGCGGAAGGCCAGTAACAGGGACAAGTGACAACAAAGAAAATGTCCTCGCCAGTTTTCGATTCGGTCGACTTGAAAACTGGCGAGGACATTTTCTTTGTTGTCACTTGTCCCTGTTACTGGCCTTCCGCTTCTTGGACGATCTTTTACCAGGCTCCCTGTTTCCAAAAGCTTGAGCTTCCACTATCGAGGAGTGGTTGCATTTAGTGGTGGTTTATTATATCTTTTTCTTGAAATAAACGCAAACTTTCTTCACAATTATTATTAGAAACAGCCCACGATAAAAGATACACTTTTTCTTCATTGCTGTATTCCATCCTTACTGACATGGCGCTGACTGGGGATAAGGCTTAGGGCTTTCCTGTTCTAGCCTAGGGTCATTCCTGGCCGTGTATAGTTGCTTTGAAAATTATCGCATACATTGCAGTAATATCACTGGAATTTATTTATTACACCAGTACACATTTGAAAACTTGTCGATCGATGTTTACAAACTAGTTGGTGATTCTCTATAATTTGAGTGCGCTGATCTCAAAAATATAGTTAGTTTTTCCCTATCACGTATGGTTTTCTTACTACAGGGTGTGTCATAAATCCCCCATTTATCCCCAAATGTGAACCATCTTATCGAGACCAACATTGGATTGCACATGCTAAACCATAAATTTTGTTGTTATAGACTACAGTAACGCTTACATAATAATGTAAGCGAGTACTGATTTCTTTCATGCGTACGTTGCTTTAGGCCTATGTAAGTTCTCGTAGATTCATGTAGGTTATTCTACTTGTTTGAAACTGTCCAATTGATTTAATTTTAAGGGGGCGCATTTACGAAAAGGAAGCAGTGAGCCTTCTCATTATATTAGGATTTTTTTTCTTTTGACTTTGTAAATGCAGAAGTTAAAATCCATGAAGTGTCTCTTGCTCATTGATTTTTTTAATGTTTTATATAAAATGACACTTCATCCGATTATTTGTTTAATAACTATGATACCTAACCCCAAATTTAGAAAGGGTAACTAACGTTTAGCGAAGTTTACAAAGAATGTAGGGTAAATATATATAACAACCAGTCCCGTTCCCAGCAAAATACTCTCTCCCCTCCCATCAATGGGTGGTTAACATTTGGGGACAGATGAGGTATTACAACACCCCTTGTAGCACGAAATCTTTAGGTGAGAGAGCTCCTAGCTCTTGGACAAGCATATTGCTTGTTTATGAAAGATATAAAAAATAACTGAAAGAAACAAAATATATTTACCTTCTTTACTTGCAAACATTTCAGGACTTATTCCAAAGACTTAAGACTACGAAGGTAGATCTGACTAATGACGACTAAACCGGTGCTTCTTTGATGTTTTCTTATGCTGTGCGTTAGGCTGATCTCGTTCCAGACACCAGCAGTAATCCGCCATCATATTTGTATGCCATCTTCCTTGATATCTTCTTTCCATGGTTTTGATGTCCTGGTGAAATCGTTCCCCTTGCTCCTCACTGACATCTCCGAGACTTTCGGGAAAACGGTCAAGATGCGAAAATAAGAAGTGAACTTTCAGGCTCATGTTGCAGCCTAAGGCGCAAAACTTTTTAAGCATATTTTCCACCAGTCTTTCATAATTTTGGCTTTTGTAGTTTCCCCAAGAAGTTTTCAACATCTTTGAAACCAAGCCATGCTTCTTTTTCTTTATTGGTCATTGTGTTCAGGAAATGATCGTCTGTCAATAACTTTCTAATCTGAGGACCTATAAAAACACCTTCCTTTATTTTCTCGTAGCTAATCTTTGGGTATTTTGAACAAATGTACTTGAAACACTCACCTTCTCTATTCAATGCTTTGACATACTGCTTCATCAAGCCTAACTTAATGTGCAAGGGTGGTAGGAGGATTTTATTTGGTTCAACTAGATGTTCATGTAAAATGTTCTTTGATCCTGGGGTAAGATTCTCTCTAGGAGGCCAAGTTTTCCTCTTCCAGTGCTGGTCACGTGCTCGACTATCCCATTCGCAGATGAAACATGGCATCTTAGTGCATCCTGATTGCTGCCCAAGTAACATGCAAAGGACTTTGAGATCCCCACACAATATCCATCTGTGATTTTGATACTAAATTTTTTCCAGAAGCAGTTTCATGTTATCATAGGTCTCTTTTAAATGAGTAGAATGGGCCACTGGGATTGATGCATATTTGTTACCGTTGTGCAGTAACACTCCTTTTAGACTGGTTTTAGAGGAATCTATAAACAACCTCGTCACTGGTTTGGTATTCGATGCCTAGCTTGCACACTAATCCTGTGATGTCCTTGCAAAATACCAAGGGACCATCTTCTTCGAAAAAAGGCACGAAGTCTTTCTCACGATTTCTGTACCAAGCGAAGTATGTGTCGGATGCCAATAAATTGTTCTCCTGCAATCTAGACCCCAAAAGTTCTGCAGAGTCCTTAGGCAGATTCAAATCCCTGACTAAGTCATTTAGTTCGAGTTGGGTTAATGGTTTAGGATCTCGGTCAGCCGTGTTGGCTGTTCATAAACATCATCATTGTCTGGATTTGGAGCTGAATCAGAATCTGAATTGTATTGATCCAGATTCTCGGGTGGGCGGGGAATAGGAACTTCTGGACCATGGGGTACCGGCCTTATTGCAGATGGAAGACTTGGGTATTGAAGGCTCTCTTTATTCTTTGCATTATAACCTTTAACATTGCAAGAACAGAGGTAGCAGTCGTCGGTATGGTTTCTAGGCTCGCGCCATATCATAGGGATCCCAAATGGCAAACTTTTCTTTTTACCTTTGCTCCAATTCCTTAGTGCCGCAACAAACGTAAGACAAACCTTGTGTGGAGCCCAACTTTTGTCTTGATCTAATTTAATTCCAAAATAAGCATGATAAGCTCTCTTAATGAAGGTCGTTACATTTGTCCTTTGTTTTACAACAACATACCGACCACCAATATAACAAAATATGTCTGGACTATGGGTACATCCTCTAGAAGCCATTATTAAAATTTTAAAGACGTAATGTTAGAATTATCTATCTGAAAAATATGAAAAAACGAAATTAATTAAAGATAAAAAAGGTAAAAAATTACAAAACGCCCCAAAATTGTTTTGCTAATAACTTTAAAACTGTGGGTGATATAAATAAACTGGTAGCATTTTTGAATTCAGCGCAGCGAACTGCTTCAGAATCACAACTCAAAATAAAGAAATCGATTTTCATGCAGACCAGTGTTATCAGCAAATTAATTATTGCTTGTATAAAATCCTTAAAGACTTTTCTCCCACCCTATAAATAATAGAGCTAAAGATTTTCAAAAAGGTACTTTCCTTACACATTCCTCATTCACGACACTTTAAATTATGTAGGACCACCGCCCCCCAAACATTACTTTAATTATGACAACACGAGTGATAGTGAGCGTGAAGATTTTGACCGTTACTACAACAGTTTTAATGAAGATAATTCTTACAATATAGCGGATGAATGTGAGCGTGAATGTGTGAATGACGTGCTCGTACTTTAAGTATGTTTCCAAGCCTTTAGAAGGATGTATATAGTCCGCTTCAACTGCGACCCGCTTCAACTGCGACCCGCTCCAAGCTGCAACGACGATCGCGTCGATGTGTTTTACTGTGTTCAAGAACAACTTCATGCCTAAAGACACACTAGCCATCATTCCTCGAAACAACCCACGCAGTTATGCGTATAAGGCTATTTACTGGCTCATACACATACAACAGCAGGCAGGTGTGTATATATAAAACATGCTTGCAACACGGGGAAGTGGCCTTTAAGTTCAATGGCCGTGTTTTGTGGGTGGATGATCTAAGCGAAGACGCTGCCACTGGTGAGAAAACAGTGTACTTCTTCAACGGATGCTGGTGGCATGGATGCCCACGTCCTGAGAGCGGCGTCACAGGCGAAATCCATGGCAGATCTCCTGCCGATAGCCTCGACCAGCTTATAAGCTCCCAGTTCACCCACAATGTATTGTGGGAGCACGAATATGATGTACGGATGGAGTCCGATGAGCAGTACAGCAAGGAAATAAGCACCATCAAGCGTACAATGGTGCTGGACCCTTCAAATGCGGTGACAATTTGTTTGGAGAACGCACAAAGCCCTTCAACTATACTTTCCACCTACGGAGGGCATGAAACTCCATTAATACGACTTCTGTTCTTTATACCCCTCCGTGATGAAGAGTGATGAGCATGGCGAACGCTTCCATCAGGATATTTTAAAGTTGGAAAAACGGTACCAGGGCAGATGGAACCCTAATATGTTAGCTGATTACTGTTGGTCATTGTTAAGAGAAGCTCCTCGTAACATCATACAAACGAAAATATTCCACTAAATCATTTCAGTAGCTCTCTATTTATGTTTATTTAGCTGTATTTGTATAATACAATAAATTGTTTATACTAGTATAAAACTGCATTTTTCTCAAAACCTCTACTGTATGTGTTCTGAAAACAGATTCGAACTTAGCGTGAAAAATTCATTTAGGATCAGCTTTGTTTATGCAGGAACCAGAAAAAAAGTTTAGTTTAGTTAATCAGTGATATTATAAAAGAAACCCATTAAAAAAAAAAAAAAAAGGCTTACTTTTACGACGAGAGTAAATTTAAATAAAAACATTATAAAATAATTTAGGGGAACATTATGGATAGATTTAAAATGTAAAACATTAAAATCTGTAAGACTTTAAAAGAAACAAATCGGGTCCAAGTTACTCTCTCACAGACTTAGCAAAGAATGAGAGATGAGAAAGATTGATACAATTTATTGAAGGACGCTAATTTGGTTTGTTGGTAAAGAAAATTTTTATTGAAAGATATTGTGGTTATGGAATGGGGGTATGATGATTTATATCTAGTTTATGTTTAAAAATGAGTATTGTTTCTAAGAGGTGTAGATCGTGTTCATTAGCCTTTGCAATTATTGAAAAGTTATTAGATCTAATTGGGTGGTCTAAGTGATGGGAGTGGGAACATATATGCGATTAGGAGGGATTTCTAAGTCTATTTTCAGTGTGACCAGTAATACCCTTGTGTTCGTCAATCCGAACTCGGAAGTGGCGTGTGGTCATGCCAACGTACGACGATGTGCCATCGCCACATGTATTTGGTATTTGGCTTTTAATTGTAAATATCTCTCATTTTAGCAGTGAAGATGACATTAGAATATGCCGAAAACTTTGATTATTGTTGTTCCTCATATATAATATATATATATATATATTATATATATATATATATATATATATATATATACACGGTGAACCAAAAGTAGGTGGACAGGAGGTTGAATACGGTTTGTGTTATATTATATTATAACTATGGTGTTCATTATAACTATGGTGTTTGTGTTATATTATATTAAATATTATAACTAAATTTATTTAAATTTTATTTTGTATTATAGTATACAAAAAAATTAAATATGTATTCTCAAAATAAATGTTATCATTTACTGTCCACCTACATTTGGTTCACCCTATATATACAGGGTGTCCCATAAGTGCAGTCTCATAAGAAAATTTATTTTAAATTAAATTTACAAAAGTAATACATTAGAACTAAAAAAAATATTTTCAAATTAATGTTTTGTTTTGGGACCTTTTTTTTGTTGCAAGTAGAATAACAAGCAGTGGCTAATATGAAAGCGAATTACACTCGTGAAGATCGACATAGGGTCGACAGAAAATAGTGAACTACAGTTAAATATGATTTAGAACCTCAATATTCATTCCCTGACGAGGTGTACTGTTGAATACACGAAAGACCTTGGAATAATTTTTTTTCCTTTTCCTTGTGGGTTTGCACCATTCATTTAATTCACGCGTTTAATTGTGAAATTCATCCCATATATATATATATATATGGGATGAATTTCACAATTAAACATGTGAAATGAATGAATGCTGCAAACCCACAAGGAAAAAGAAAAACGATTCCAAGGCATTTCGTGTATTCAGAGCTACACCTCGTCAGGGAATGAAGACAGAAGGCAAGATGCCAATAAATATATACAACGTAGCGGAAACCAAAACAATTAGCACATACTTAACAAGAGTTAATGAGAGACAAAAGGAATTTTAACAAGATATTGTCAATTTTATACATTCCCGCACTGTTATTGAAATTGTTTTTAAAATGGATAAATGCACATTCTAGAATATTTCTTTCTATTATATCTCTGTTTTCAACAAGCGCTTTAGAACTATCCCACTTGATGCTATGATTACATCTATACTTATGGTTGAACAAAGCACTGGAATTATTAGCTGTTCTATACGCATATTTATGCTCTTTTACCCTAATATCTAACGTTTTACCCGTTTGGCCTATATATACTGAGTTACATTGTGTACATCCTATCGAATACGCACAGCCAACAACATTATCCGGGCTATTCTTTATTAGGCGTGATTTAACAGTATTATTATACTTAAAGACTACATTGATGCCAATTGCTTTAAGTAAAGTCGGAAGATATTGAAAATTAACATGGTAAGGTAGGGTAAGGATATTTTTACGCTCAAATTCCTTTACAATTACATTATTATAATACCTATTCATGGCTTTCCTAAGACAGTTATCTAAAAATGAAATAGGATAACATAATTTAGTACCAATATTTATGATATTGCATAACTCTGAATCTAAAAATTCAGGACTGACAACTCTCAATGCTCTAAGAAACATAGCAGAGAAAATAGAGAATTTAATCGAGGGATGATGGTCAGAATAAAAATGCACATAGAGTTATTATTAGTAGGCTTGCGATAGACTTCAAATTTGAACTGATTAGAGCATCTCCAAATTTTTAGATCCAGAAAAGATAGGCTTCCATCATTTTCTTTTTCAACTGTGAACTTAATAGATGCGACTAAATTGTTGAGCCTACCAAGAAATAAGTCAACATCCAAATTATTAGGCCAAAGGCATAGAATATCATCTATATATCTGTACCAAACCAGGTTAAAATTAACAATCGTAGGCAAAATTCTACTTTCGAAAAATTTCATATATAAATTAGTAATTTTTCGAAAGTAGAATTTTGTCTACGATTGTTAATTTTAACCTGGTTTGGTACATGTATATAGATAATATTCTATGCCTTTGGCCTAATAATTTGGATGTTGACTTATTTCTTGGTAGGCTCAACAATTTAGTCCCATCTATTAAGTTCACAGTTGAAAAAGAAAATGATGGTAGCCTATCTTTTCTGGATCTAAAAATTTGGAGATGCTCTAATCAGTTCAAATTTGAGGTCTATCGCAAGCCTACTAATAATAATTCTTATGTGCATTTTTATTCTGACCATCATCCCTCGATTAAATCCTCTATTTTCTCTGCTATGTTTCTTAGAGCATTGAGAGTTGTCAGTCCTGAATTTTTAGATTCAGAATTATGCAATATCATGAATATTGGTACTAAATTATGTTATCCTATTTCACTTATAGATAACTGTCTTAGGAAAGCCAAGAATAGGTATTATAATAATGTAATTGTAAAGGAATTTGAGCGTAAAAATATCCTTACCCTACCTTACCATGTTAATTTTCAATATCTTCCTACTTTACTTAAAGCAATTGGCATCAATGTAGTCTTTAAGTATAATAATACTGTTAAATCACGCCTAATAAAGAATAGCCCGGATAATTTTGTTGGCTGTGTGTATTCGATAGGATGTACACAATGTGTAACTCAGTATATATAGGCCAAACGGGTAAAACGTTAGATATTAGGGTAAAACAGCATAAATATGCGTGTAGAACAGCTAATAATTCCAGTGCTTTGTTCAACCATAAGTATAGATGTAATCATAGCATCAAGTGGGATGGCTCTAAAGCACTTGTTGAAAACAGATATATAATATAAATAAATATTCTAGAATGTGCATTTATCCATTTTAAAAACAATTTCAATAACAGTGCGGGAATGTATAAAATTGACAATATCTTGTTAAAATTCCTTTTGCCTCTCATTAACTCTTGTTAAGTATGTTCTAATTGTTTTGTTTTCCGCTACGTTGTATATATTTATGGGCATCTTGCCTTCTCTCTTCATTCCCTGACGAGGTGTAGCTCTGAATACACGAAATGCCTTGGAATCGTTTTTCTTTTTCGTTGTAGGTTTGCAGCATATATATATATATATATATATATTAATATATATATATATAAACGATTATATTATACATTTTTTGGGGCGAAAAATACAATAAAATAATATGAATAAGTAATTTAATGTCATTTAAAAAAATATTTTTCTCAGACCTTTTTCTGCAACTGTATACATATTTATACAGAGTGACCAAAGAAAGACTGAACCGTATAATTTTTTTAAGTTTGACTTTTTTAAGTTTTAATTTTCTTTTACGGATATACCTGAAGGATGTCTGCTATGAAAACAACTTTTATTCTATTGAACACTTCAAGAACAAAATTGCGCAAGAAACAGACCAGATCTCGCGCAACTTGTACTCCAACATGCGTTTAAAAAAATTTTTTTTTGACGCATCGAAACATATCGTTTGCCGTCAATAAGAATCATTTCATATATTTGATGTGAAACTCGTCTACAAAGTTCACAAGTATAGAAATACGCCTGTACTTAAAACTAAGCTTAAAATAATTCAAAGAGTTCACCGTTATTCTGATCACACTGTATACAGGGTGGCACAGAACAAATGAATGTATTTGGTATTATAAATTTTATGCACAAATATTCTCTCTCTCTCTCTCTCTCAATATTTTATATATATATATATGCAAACAATTCACAAACAGCATGTGATCTTTTTAATAAGCAAGGAACCACAGGGAAAAGGAAAATAAAACACGAAGTCCGAGCGCTTTCGTGATATATTCACATCTTCAGGGACAAGGGAGAGCGCTCCTTGACCCTGAAGATATAAATATATTACGAAAGCGCTCGGACTTTTTATTTTTCTTCTCCCTATGGTTCCTTGATTATATATATATATACAGCGTGTCCCAAAGAAATGTATACCCACTTTGTTCGATAATACCAGCTATGAGGATAATAAATATATTACTTTTTATGGTTTTTAATAAAGAATTTTCTCCTAAATCTAAATATGTAATTACTTTTATTAAAAATTGAAAAACAAAAAAGTTACAGATGTTTAAATTATAATTATTATTTTCGAGACTTCATGTGCGATATTTTCTAATATTTTAACCGACTGTTTTGAGATACTTATGTTTAGTGTTGATATTGAAGCATAAATGTTGTAATTATTAGTTAATTCAAAAAATTTACAAATTCCATGGTTAAATGACACTTTATCTCCGCAGAAAGGCACTGCTCACATCGTCGAAGTATAGAGTTGCAAACCTCATTTAAAGTTTCTCTTGTAATTGCGCGACACTCCTCTTCAATTGCAATCTTTAATTGTTCAAGTGTATTGGGTCCTGTGGCATAAACTTTATTTTTAAGGTACCCCCATAAGAAGAAGTCAGGTGGTGTTAAATCTGGTGAACGCGGAGGGTATTCAACACCGCCTCTTCGTCCGATCCATCTGTTTGGAAATGTCTCGTTGAGGTAATTCCTGACAGCACAATGAAAATGTGGTGGTGCTCCATCTTGTTGGAAATAAAACTCATCATCATCAAATAAATGAAGAATTGCTGGCATAATTGACCTTCGAAGCATATTCAAGTATGAGAAACCAGTAACTGTTCAATCAAAAAAGAATGGTCCAACCAAGCCATTAGATGATACCCCACACCAAACCATAAGCCCTGGTAAATTTATATGCCTTTCTACAGTAACGTGTGGATTTTCGGGTGCCCAGTATGTACAGTTATGCCGATCAACTACGCCATTCAACTTGAATGTAGCTTCATCACTCCAAACTATCTTATCGCAAAAAAGTGGGTCTTCTGTTACTTTTGACCGAAGCCATTCACAAAATTCAGCCCGACGATCATGATCATCCTCGTTAAGGGCATGCACTAATCTTGGGATGTAGCTTTTAAAGTTTGCACGCCTTAAAATTCGATGAACACTTGATTTTGAGACTCCTGTTTCGCGAGCAGCTTGCCGAACTGACTTTCTTGGTGATTGTTGAAATTTCTCTAGCACCACTCCGAGCTCTCGCAGCTTGTTGATGTTCGACGTCTTCCAGAACGTTGTTTTTGTAAGTTTTGCACAGTGCCGTCGGTTTCAAACTTATCTCGTATACGTGCAATTGTAATCCGCGTTGGTGGTTCCGTTTCAAATTCCCGTCTCCACTGTCTTTGGACTTCTTTTATGTTTTCTGATTTCAAGTACCACTTTAATACAAACTTACGTTGGTCGAATGTTAGTCTTAAGTTGGCCATTTTTAAGGGCAATTCTCACTTACAGTAGAAAAGAACAAACGTCGCAGAGTTATAAGATGTTAGATAAGGTTAGAGCAAAACTGTAGTCTTGCCTAATTAGAACTCAACGCAATGGCTAGGCTAAGCTAGGCACTAAACATAAGTATCTCAAAACAGTCGGTTAAAAGGCAGGTCAGGCCATAAAAAAAAATATTAGAAAATATCGCACATGAAGTCTCGAAAATAATAATTATAATTTAAACATCTGTAACTTTTTTGTTTTTCAATTTTAATAAAAATATTACATATTTAGATTCAGGAGAAAATTCTTTATTAAAAAACATATAAAAAGTAATATATTTATTATCCTCATAGCTGGTATTATCGAACAAAGTGGGTATACATTTCTTTGGGACACGCTGTATATATATATATATATATATATATATATATATATATATATATATATATATATATATATATATATATATATATATATATATATTATTACCATTATTTTTAAATCATAATTCCTTATTAGTTTATTTTCCTGTTTGAATTTTTGAGCTTTGTTGAAGAAAACTTTCGCAGAATTATGAAAAAAATGGTTAAAAATTTCGCCAACATTTTTGAATAAAAGTTAGAAGTGCAGCTCGCAGTTACGTCTTAAAAACAAAAATAAAAAAATAAAATAAAACAGAATAATAATAACAAATAAAACCTTCATTCGTATAAACTTGAACCATTTCAAGTGAAAAACTTTGCTCGTAAAATTTAATGATCAAAATTATTTTTAAAGGTGTTTCCTCAATTCCAGAGTTGATAGTTTTCCTTGATTTCCGCGATAATTATTCCCGAAAAGATGTTGTTGCTCCAACTTCCCCTTTTCGATTGCGGGTAAGTAAGGGGTCTTTTATACGTACGCGCGAGGCAAGTTCCGCAATGATACAATTACCTCGTTTGTATTTTCTATCTCGTTATACGACGAATTTCGCATAAACGAAGACTAATTAAAATCTGATGATCATATTACGAAGAAGCGAACAAAGAATTCGGGAAAGAATTTGCTAACCAAATCGAAACATTTGTTAGCAAAGAAAATCGCGTTCGACTAATTACCAAACTTAGAAACAAACTCCGCTGTATAAGTAGCTTATAGGCGGGACACTTTCCTGCTTCTGGTAATTGTCGTGATCTGCACACAGACGAAACGGAAGAAAGGCAGGAAACGAGAATGAGAAACGGAGGAAACGGAATTAGAAAGCTGGAAAAGGTAGTTTCAAAACTGATATGATTTCTTTTAAATTCAGTTATACCATTAAACACTTAACGCTATATTTTATTCACATACATACATATATTTTTTTTCGGGTGGGTGGGGGGGGGGCGCTATCAGTTATTAATATTGCACCATAATGAATAATTACCCTCTACCTTTTCGAAAATAAAAAAAACGCAGCTGTATTGCCATATGTACAGTAGGGTGGATCGATTTTACATTTTTTTCGATTTCCATATTCTAATAGAGACAGAAACTTGCGCATGCATGAGAAAATAGCCTTTGCAAAATCTTAGCTTAATAGGTAATCATCTTCTGCCCCCAGCAGAGCGATGAAAATCATATTTTAGTAGTCAAAAACGTATTTTTCTTATAATTTTTAAAATATTTCAATATGCATCAAAATTATTCCTAATAACTATAAAGTCGATGAAAAAGACCTCATATGATCGTTTTTCCAAGCGCGTTGTCCTACGTTAATATCTTTTGCCCCCGGCAACAACGTCAAATGTTGAAAAAATAGGTAATTTATATACATATTTTCAGATCGGCTCTTTGTCTTAAATAATGCATTTATATATTTCCCATAGCATTTATATCGTTGCTTAGGCATGAAATAACACACACGCAAAATTTTATGACTCTAGAGTAATATCTTCTGTCCCCGAGAAAAGTCTAAATGTGGATTATAATTACGTTAATGCGATGTTATAAGTACGATAAGTACTAAGTACAGCTCCTCGCTTGCTAATTTTATAAAATTAGCAACCCAGAACTCACCACGAGGAGGTGGCTGTACGTCGAGTTCCACCCTATCCAGCCCCAACCACCCTTCCTTTGGCTGCATGTCGACTTACATACGGTAATCTTTCTTAGAATCAAATCGTGGAATTTTTGTTCGGGAGTGAAGACGGGAGCGGATGAACCCGTCCCTCTCTTCTATTCCACTTACACTGGCAGAGGCTTCGGTTACTAATTTGATGAGTCTCTCGACCGCTTGAGTATGACAAGGGAATAGTGGGATCAGTCCATCAGGCTGGTCTCTCGTCTCAACAAACTCTTTTATTCGGGTATCAGGTATTGTTTTTGTAACGGGGGGTTCGGTCACCTCAGCCGTTTGCCAGTTGATCATTTCGTAATAGTTTTGACTATCGTAGAGCAGCTCAGGCATGGCGAAGGCTCGAATTTCCCCCGCTGGTGATTGTTTTGATCGTGCTTTTAAGATTTCTTCTCCATCCCAATTCTCTTATGTGTTGCTCATCGGCATGTAGCATGGAGATCAAAATATTTTCTGGGTGAGCAAAGAAAGAATTTCTACGGAGGACTTTGTTGGCGATTGTCTTAGATCTTTGAGGCATGGTCTGAGAGAGACGCATCATTTCGAAAAAATGTTTTGCGCCCTCAGTGAAACTGGAGTTTTTCTTTATCTTAAACCAAATTGGTGCGTAAACTGTCATAATGAATCGCACAATTTCGTTGAAGGTGCTGGAGGGTTCACTGGTTGAAACATAGAGGCGCAGAAATCTATTTGCTGTTGTCAGCCACCTGGAATGCGCCATCTTACCTGGATTTCGAGCCGCGAGAGCTGAAGAGCAGCTACCGCTCGACACTGCTCTGTAGATGCCTAACAAATATTTTTGGTCAGTGCTCAACTCGGCATCATCTATGTCAATGTCGGGAGATGGAATGGCATCGAATTCTGTAATTGGAAGTTTTTCGCAGTCGTTCAGTTGTTTTCCAACTGGTCCAGTAAAGCCCATTGGCCCAGTTGTTTTGCCGTCCAAGTCTTGAATGAGGTGTCGCAGTGATAATTCATTACCGTGTAATAGACATATGATCCACTGAACTGGCCTTTGTAGTTTCATTTCAATCATAAGAATGGCTCCACCCTTTCGACCCGTGTTCACTGCGGTACCATCACAGCCGATAGCCACAATGTCGTCCGTGCTAATATTGTTAGTCTCTAGAAAGTTGATGATACCTGATGTTATTGCAGTGGCAGAACCTGATGCAAGAGTGAAATGCCCCATGTACTGGGATTCTGGTTCTTGAACTAAAACTATATGATCTGAAAATATGTATATAAATTACCTATTTTTTCAACATTTGACGTTGTTGCCGGGGGCAAAAGATATTAACGTAGGACAACGCGCTTGGAAAAACGATCATATGAGGTCTTTTTCATCGACTTTATAGTTATTAGGAATAATTTTGATGCATATTGAAATATTTTAAAAATTATAAGAAAAATACGTTTTTGACTACTAAAATATGATTTTCATCGCTCTGCCGGGGGCAGAAGATGATTACCTATGAAGCTAAGATTTTGCAGAGGCTATTTTCTCATGCATGCGCAAGTTTTTGTCTCTATTAGAATATGGAAATCGAAAAACATGTAAAATCGATCCACCCTAAATTGTACAGTCTATGATATAAATGCTCTTATTTTTGAGATGCTTTAGGAGGGGTGTGAATTAGAACGCTTAATTTCACGTTCTCAAGTAGTATACACAACTCCTTCCTCCATTAAAGGCCAGAAAGATCCCCCACTACTACTTGCCCTCTTTCCTTGTCAAAAAGGTAAAAATGGTAAGCTAGCCTAACGATTGTCAATTATTGTCAATGAGTTACGTTTTGATTCCTCTCAGCAGACTGTACGTGACGGGTGACAGGTAACATGGAGAACCCCTATTTTCCTACACAGAGAGGGTGAGAGCGTGAACTCTCGAGAGATTCACTTGAACTCGGATAATCATAGGGTGTGGTGGCCGACCCAGTTCTAATATAGGAGTCGAGTCCACGCCCTTCAGAGATGGAGTACAGCTTGCAACCAACCGAGTTACAGAAGTTGAGACTGTACTCCCGTAATAAATTCATTCTAAATGATGTTAGGAATCAATACAGTTTTAGAGGAGTACCCCAGGTTGAGAAATACAACGCCGATTCCTTCGACACTAAAATGAGCAAATAGCTCAGTGGGTAACGCCGTTTCCCTTTCAGCGAGATTCAAATCCTTGGCCTGAGCGTTGTGCCAGTTGCTGGCCCCGCTGATTATATTAAATCAACTATACTTAAATCTAACACAGAAATATAATGTTAAATTATACAGTACACAACAAATACATAATCTTATAAGGTATTATAAATAATAAATAAAAATTTGCTTTCATTTTAAATTAGTTACTCTTCAATTTCCATTTATTTAAAGACGTTTATAATTAAGACAAAGAATAATGGAAGGATTAATCGAGGATTTCATCTTTTATTTTCCTTTATTTATTTGCGATATAATTTTCCATATAAACAATTGCAAGGATTATAATAATAATAATAATTTGCAGTTGGGTAATTTCTAACTGAAATTATACAAAGTATTATTATTAATGTTTAATATATTTTTGAGGGGGAAAAACTGATCATACACTCAAAATCTCTATTTAATTCAAACAAAAAAAATTTTGGATTTTAAATGAACGAAGTAACGAGTTCAAAAATGATGATGTCCAGTGTTAAAAATGAACTAAATAAATCTTGCTACTTGTAAGTATCGTATTTCCCGGCGTATAACGCGCACTTTTTTTTCCCCCAAAATACTCCAAAAATCACCCTGCGTTAAAATTAACTCGTTAAAATTGTACATGTGAAGTATTGTTTCCTAATTTTTTATTTTCCTAAATTTTCTCTTCAAAATAATTTTCTCTTCAAAATTAGGGTGCGTGTTAGACGCCAGGAAATACGGTACATTTTTAGTTTACATAAAAAGCGATTCAAAAATTTACTTTGAATCGGGTTTAACTTCATGTGGCAAATTTGAAAACGACTGATTCCAAATACATATAATATTATATGCATTAAATCTAAACAAAATTTATTTTGAACTATTAATTTAGTTTAATTTTAACAAGTGTGGGACACATACTTTTGAACACACTACTTTATTAGCCTAAAATCCAAAAAAGTTTTTTGTTCAGAGCGTTTTGAATGGGCAATTATACATTGTATGATTATTATTATTATTATTATTATTATTGTTACTAGAAAAAACGGATAATACAGTCTTAAAAACTTTTCAGTAATATATGAAACAAATGATTTTCGTAATCCGAGACTGATAGAATCTTTCTTGATGACGAAAAAAGGGTCAGTGAAATAATACAATGGAAAATAAGCGCGATAAAATCCAACGATTGTTAAATATTTTGAAGTGATAAAATTCGAGTAAGTATGGATGTACCACTCGTTACGAAAGTCAGGATATACTGGCCACACCAATCTTCCGGCCCAATGCAACCCATGCAACTTTTGCAACTGATTGTACAGTATAAAGGAATTTCCCTTACCACCCAAAAAATGTAGCATTTCTTGTGTTTCGGAAACTTTCTATAATACATTGGTGATTGGTTGACACAAGATACAACTGACTAATGAGAAAACATATATTAGGTCATCCCATAAGTAATGCGGCATTTTAAATTTTTTTTTTTTATTTCTATCCGTAAAATAATGATAAAAATGGAATTTTTTTTTTTTTAAATGTCGCATTACTTATGGGATGACCTAATATATATATACTGTATATATATATATATATATATATATATATATATATATATATATATATATATATATATATATACTGGGTGATCCAGATAAATGGGACCCATAAAAAAAAGCCAAATATTCTTAATATTTAATTCCTTTCATAAAAACTATATATCATTCGAAAGAGTAGAGTTACAAGTTTATTATGAAATATTTATTTTTTAGAAATGACTCCTTTCAAATGTGCTCCATTAGTTGCCAAGCATTCCAGTGTTCTCGCTTGTAAGTTCTGCATCACTTTTGCAAGAGTGTGCGGTGGTATGGCCTGTATCTCATTTGTGATGGCGGCCTTCAATTCTTGCAAGGTCGTTGGGTTATTTCTGTAGACCCTACTCTTTAAATATCCCCAGAGATAATAATCTAAGGGAGAAAAATCCGGAGACCTTGCGGGCCATTCAACGTCTCCAAATCTTGAGATTAACTCGCCTGGAAACGTTTGACGCAAAACAACTGCCATGCAGTTCCTCGTGGTATGGCAGGTAGCTCCGTCTTGTTGGAACCAGTGGTTTTCTAGACAAAGATCTCTTAATTTAGGAATAAGGAAATCGGTCAACATTTTTTCGTAGCGATCACCATTTACAGTGACCGTGTTTCCGGTGGAATCCTCGAAAAAGTACGGCCCTATGATCTATAGATGCAGTAAGACCACACCAAACAGTTACACGCTGACTATGCAACGGGACTTCGGTAATATTCAATGGATTTTCTGTTGCCCAGAAACGACAATTTTGTTTGTTTACAGTTCCATTCAAGTGAAAATGGGCTTCGTCTGACATAATCAAAGTTGCTAGAAAATTGGTGGTGTCATTTACCTTCTGTTGGATCCATTGACAGAATTGTCGTCTTCGTGCGAAATCTCCATCGTTTAGTTGTTGCACTGTTTGAATTTTATATGGAAAGAGCATTAAATTTTGCTTGAATATACGGTGTGTTGTTCCATATCCAACTCCTAACAGCTGAGAAGCACGTCTGATGCTTATGTTAGGATTATCCTGTACAATTTCATGAGTTCTGTTAATGATCTCCTCTATCCTTGCTGTGCGCACTCTTCCAGTTGGTTTTCTTTTTTCAATGCTGCCAGTTAGGGAAAAATTTCTGACACACCGACGGATTACTTTCTTAGAAGGTGATTTTGACATCTGAAAATTTGTCTTGAAAGATCTTTGAGCTGAAACTACACTTCTTCCATGCTCATAATATTGCTCAGTTATGAAACGCAGCTGTTCCACAGTCCATGCAGTCATCTTGAAGGGTTAGTTTTAACTAACACTTTTATTTTGTTTTGTATCTTAGCTTGTCTTGTATTGTCAAAACCTGTACAATCCTGTACAAACTTGTAACTATCCTCTTTCGAATGATGCGTATGATTTTATAAAAGGACTTATACTTTAAGAGTTACAGGGGTTTCTTTTGGGTCCCATTTCTCTGGATCACCCTTTATTTATATATATATATATATATATATATATATATATATATATATATATATATAGAGAGAGAGAGAGAGAGAGAGAGAGAGAGAGAGAGAGTCACGCATCATGGGAAAATACATTTATTTTGTTTTTATTTATTTTTTTATTTATTTGTTCGAAATGATTCCCATCAATCTCAAAACATGTTTGTAAACGAAAAAGCAGGTTTCTTTGAATGTTCCTCAACATATTTGGCCTGATGGAAATATAAATAAATAGACATTGCTTAAATGCTTATGTTCTTATGATGCGTGACTTTATGGACACCCTGTGTATATATATATATATACACGCGCAATAGTGTTGTGTTATTTTTTCGAGAACTGTGCTGAAGCAAATTTCTCAGTGAGTGGGAAATTCTTTTAGGAATTTGGAGATCTCTCAAAAGGGGTTAATTCTAGTTTAGAGGCGTCCTCTCAATACGCAACGGATATATGTATAAATATTATATCATTGGAAAGGCAATAGTTTATTTATGAACAGTGTGGGGTGGAAATATTATAATTTTGTGTATTTTATAAATAAAAGAATATATTTTATGATATATTTTTGACACCCATCGTCTGTATCAGGAGCAAATCTAAGCTTTTAGGTTTCCGTTTCCAGTAATGTAACATTTCATTCTTCGTGCTAAAATTAGTCACATTTTTGACATTGTAAGGAAAAGGTACGCGTGTTTTTGTTTTAAAAAGTTTAAAATATGGAGTTTGACAACATTAGATCGAATAATGCCCGGTTTAGGTCGACTGATGCCCGAGTTAGGTTAGGTTCTTTTTCCAACTCACAACGTTCATAAATAAATTATTTCCAATCCAACAGTGTAACTTTTATGCATATGCAATAAATATTTGAAGGACGCCTCTAAACTAGGAATTTACCCTCAAAAACATATTACTATTATTAATAATTTTTTTTATTACTCAAAACACGTTACAAACACTAACAAAACAATGGATTTTATATGAAATGTACAGAATATATTATGTATACAGAATATACAAGCTTAGTGTGAAAATTAACTCTTCAATTAATACAAAAACAGTCAGCAAAGAATAAATGGATCACCTAAGATCAGGGCCCCCATGTATTCTTGTTTTTTGCTTTACAGTACCAAATACAGGATTGGCACCAAAGTGGGTGACCCAGTTTTCCCCACCTGGATAAAAAAAAACCACTTGAAAAACCCACTATTTTGCCCACTTAACTGGGTTTTTTTAAATATTGCTTTTAATCACAAATATTCAGGTTAATTTGAGCTTAACCATACATAAAACATTTAGTTATTTATAAATAATTACCAATAAATTAAAATAATTTATGTATTCATACATTGTGCATTGGAATATTTTAATATAATGCTTTAATGGATAAAAACTTAAGAATTGAACGTATCAGTTTGCTGAAAATGAACTGGCTTTAGTGAATTATAGATCTTCCTCATCTGCACTCTGCTTGGTTTTAAAAACCTATTATACATTACTAAAGATAATTTTATTTTAATAATAAGCCATATATCTAGCTTCATTAGCACAACAAAAATAAGAAGTTTTAGTTCATTTTAAGCCCATTCAATCACTCATTTTTTACAAATAATTGTTCTTTCATTAAACATTTTTTAATCTTACATTTTAAGGCACTTTAAGGTAACTACTTTACTTTCACTTTATAATAATTTGTACATCCCAGAACTACACCCTTAAGTATGCACACAACATTCTCTCTCCCCAGATTCTCTATAATTTATATATATATATATATATATATATATATATATATATATATATATATATATAGTTCAGGTCCAACAGTGTAACAAGTTTGAACAGGTCCAACACTGTAACAGCCCACTGGCTGATGTCTATTCTTCCTGTTGAATATAGTTAGTAAAAAACAATCATCATGCACATTATAAGCATATATAACCTTATATTAAGAAGCTATTATGATATTTTATTTGGAAAAACCCAGTTTAAGTTTAATAATTTGTAAAAATAATGATTGATACACTCTCTGTTGATTATATCATAGTAAGTGAAAATCAATCATCATTAACATTTATAGAGCATATAATTTTATTATTTGCTTTTATACTATTATATGATACAATTTTTTAAAAACCCAGTTTTACCCGTTTTTATGAAAAAAACCGAAAACCCCGGGTGGGTTGGGCTTTTTCAAAACAGTGGTTTTTTTTGCCAACCCTGACCAAATATAATAATAAATTAAAGTGAATGCCCGTTTAGGTCAACTGTACACCCTTGACGATTGGTTAGGTTAAGTCGTGATATTTTCGTTAGTTTTAACGAAGATATCATTTGGTAATTGAGGCTGGGGGCCCTGATCTTCAGGTGATCCGAAAAAATTATAGAAAAAGCGCTTTGTAATTCTTGAGTGATATATATGTGCACACAACACACACACACACACACACACACACACACACACACACACACACAAATGGGACGGCAATCCCTTCATATATTTACATAGCAAAGACGCTGAAATATAATAATTAAATATTATATAATTAAAATATCGGAATATTGATTACCTTCCCAAATGAGTATCTTAACAATTTAAGATGCTTTGATGTTGTTCATACTTGGTTTTATTTTATTGGCTATTATTATTTTTGTTTTGCTAATAGAAATATGGAAATAAATACTATGAAAACAGAGTATGCAGTTTAATTTTGTTATTGAAGTAAGACAGAGGATACAGAAAAAAAATAAAGGAACTAGGTAATAGGTATGTTTAGTTTTGAGACACATTGTTTGAAGGGTGATGTGATACAGCTGTTCAGAATGTGTTCAGGTTTGGTAAATTTTGATGTAACTTTTCCTTAATAGAATCTGATGCAAAAACTTGTGGGTATAAGAAAATTAGAAAACAGACTTGTAGATATTCGATCTTTCTGTCATGGAGCAGAAGATTTTTGGAATCTACTACTATATTTGTTTTGGTAAGTAGTAGCTCTTTAGATTGTTTTAAAATAAATTTAGATGCTTTCATGAATGAAAGAGATGGATGCACATTTTACTTCAATAGCGGATAAGCTTCGCTCACAATTCATAAATAATGATCACTCACCTCTAGAATATATGCCACCCAGCCCACTAAATTAATTTTCTTTTGTTCCTGCTACCTCTACTGAGGTCCGAAATATTATTGGTAAATTAAAAAATACAAAAAATAACATTCATGACATTCCTGTATCTAAATTGAAACTTGTTAAAGATAAGATATCTGTAACGTTGGCTAAAATTATCAAAGTATTTTCAAAGGAATATTCCCATCAATGCTAAAAACTGGTTGTATAATACCCCTTTTTAAAGGGGGTGATCCTACACTCGCAACAAATTACAGGCCGGTGTGTTCATTATCTGTGTTCGGCAAAGTTTTTGAAAAAATTGTAAAAAGTAAAATGCAGCGATATTTAGAATCCTACAATTTATTATCTCCAAATCAATATGGCTTTTCCGTAATAATAAAACAACGGAAATGGCTATTTTAAATCTTATGGAAAATGCAAATATAGCTAAAGAGAACAAAGAAATAATGATATCAATATTTATGGATTTCAGTAAGGCGTTTGATGTAATAGACTATAATATTCTACTTAATAAATTATATTGTTACGGCTTTAGAGGAGCAATCAGTGATTAGTTTAAAAGTTATTTGTCCAACAGATATCATTTTGTATCAGTAAACAAGTTTTGCCCAACTAAAGCGCTTGTCAAACTTGGTGTGCCACAGGGCTCAGTTCTGGGTCCGCTGTTATTTTTATTATACAGGGTGTACATAAAGTCAGGATCTATTTTTGTGAAGCACTTGGAAATTATATGGAATTCAATCATAAAATGATAAAGTGGTAACATTTATTAAATAATTAAGAGTAGGATTCGACGTGACGCCCATCAGTATCCCTGCACAGCTCAAATCGTTCCGCAGCATTTCTAAACACATTCTGGAGCATTTGCGGGGTTATGTTATCTGCAGCAGTTCGTATACGTGTACATAAGTTTTCAAGACTCGTAATCTTCGTCTGATAGACGTGCGACTCGATAAAGCCCCATGCAAAGAAATCTAAAGGGGTTAAATCTGGTCATCTCGCGACACAAGGTCTGTTGCTTCCGCGTCCGATCCAGCGATTTGGAAAACGTCCATTTAGATAATCCTGAACAATTTTGGCATAGTGACAAGGAGCACCATCATGTTGATAGACGACGGGGATAGGATTGTTAGTACCGTCGTCTATCAACATGATGGTGCTCCTTGTCACTATGCCAAAATTGTTCAGGATTATGTAAATGGACGTTTTCCAAATCGCTGGATCGGACGCGGAAGCAACAGACCTTGGCCAGCGAGATCACCAGATTTAACCCCTTTAGATTTCTTTGCATGGGGCTTTATCAAATCGCACGTCTATCAGACGAAGATTACGAGTCTTGAAAACTTACGTACACGTATACGAACTGCTGCAGATAACATAACCCCGCAAATGCTCCAGAATGTGTTTAGAAATGCTGCGGAACGATTTGAGCTGTGCAGGGATACTGATGGGCGTCACGTCGAATCCTACTCTTAATTATTTAATAAATGTTACCATTTTATCTTTTATGATTGAATTCCATATAATTTCCAAGTGCTTCACAAAAATAGATCCTGACTTTATGTACACCCTGTATATAAATGACCTTCCACGTTCATCTGATATACTGAATTTCATAATGTTTGCAGATAATATAACTCTCTCTTTCTTGAAAAGATGTTAATTCAGCTAAGAATGTATTTAATTCAGAATTCATCAGTGTAATGAAATGGTTGACCCCAATAAACTCTTCCTAAATATCAGTAAAACAAATTTCATGATTTTTACTAATAAAAGAAATGTATATCTTGATGAACTTAATGTTAATGGAATCGCTATAAAGGAGTGTACTGTAACAAAATTTCTTGGTGTAATGCTAGATAAGAATTTGCAATGGAGTGATCACGTAAATTATATCGCGAAAAAGATTTCAAGGAGCGTTGCTATAATATTTAAACTTAGAAATGTAGTCCCAAAACAAGTTTTATTGACTCTTTATCATACTCTTGTTCTTCCTTATATAACGTACTGCACCCTTGTTTGGAGAAACTCTGCTAACAACGCATTAAATGATATCTTTGTCATCCAAAAACGAGCAATAAGGTTATTATCTGATGCTGATTTCCTTGATCACTTTAGTGCATTATTTAAAGCGCTAAACCTACTAAAGCTCAAGGATATAATCAAACTGGCACATTTTATTTATATTTACAAGTGTAAGAAGAAAATCATTAATTTACAATGGGTAAATAGATATTTTGTAACTCATCAAGAAATCCACTCGTATCAGACCAGAAATAGATCAAAGCTTGTTATACCTCAATTTAGATTGTCTTCATCTTAAAAACTACCCCTTTTCATTGGATTGATTGAAACTATGGAATTACTTACATGCCGATATAAAAAATATTGTGAATGTAAATTTGTTTAAAACCAAGTTGAAGTCCCGATTAATAATAGCATACTAAAACTCTAGGATTAATGTCCATTAATATTGTTTACTAATTATTAATTTCTCGTGTGTAATCTAGTATTAAAAACACATTTCTCGGGATTGTTCAGTTCTTATCTCTCATGTATAATATTGGTCTCTTTGTATGGTATTGATATAGTGCCTTCAGTGATGACTTTGTATTTGTCATGTCAGTAGTGATAATTTAAGATTAATACATGTTTTAACTATTAATAATACTTATTTACTTATTTATTCATTTATTATTAATTAATAACAACTAGCTGTTTATTTTTAATAAGAGCCCAGTAAAGCCTACCGCTTAAGGGCCAAATTAAATTAAATAAATAGTCGAGCTTCAAAATTATTCATGTTATTGCAAATTGAAACGATTGTACAGGGTGTCCATAAGTGTTTACCCTGAAAACAGTATGCTCTCATGTTTTAATGACGAATCTTACATCCGTTTTCTTTTTACAGGTGATCTCGTACACGCATAGAGTTTCTGTGCTAGTGTGTTTCGTCTACCGCATTCGCCGCTAGGAGTGCTGTAGTAGCTGTTCAGTTAAGATGGCGTCTGTGACAGAGAAGGTACAATGTGTTGTGTGGCTTGCAGAAACAAAATCTCCTGTCAGTGTTCAGCGAAGGTTCAGAACAAAGTATGGAAAGAATCCACCTGATATGAAGTTAATTAAGTCGTGGGTGAAAAAATTCTTGGAAACTGGAAACGTGGAAAAGGGAAAGAACAGTGGTAGACTATCAGTTTCCGATGGGACGGTGGAAAACATTCAAACTGTCATCTTCCAACAAGATGGGGCACCCCCTCATTGGGCGCATGTTGTTCGTGAAACTCTCGACGCAACATTTCCAAATCGATGGATTGGCAGGGACGGGCCAATCCCATGGCCCCCAAGATCACCAGACATTACCCCGCTGGATTTCTTTCTCTGGGGTCATGTTAAAGATTTGGTTTATGCAACACTTGTTCCAGATATCAGGACATTGCGAGAACGCATTACGGATGCAATTGCAACAGTTAACCCACAAATGTTGGAAAATGTGTAGCGTGAGTGTGAATACCGTTTAGACATTTTACGTGCCACTAGGGGTGCACATGTGGAAGCGTATTAAGTTCATTAACTATGTATCAAAACTTTGTATGTTTATCTACTTATGATTAAAACTGTTTGAATACAAGTGTTTATTTAAAAGTTATAGCATGCTTTAATCAGGGTAATCATTTATGGACACCCTATATTTATTTTATTATTAATACAGGTTATTCAATTCAATAAAAAAAAATGGATCGTAAATTCTTTAAATAATGTGCATTTTAGCCAAGACTTAAGTAAAACTACAGTTGTTCGGTAAATAGTTTAATGATAACCACCAACTTCAAATGATATTTTGCAAAATTCAATCACAAATTATAGCTTTAGAGTTTAGACCAACAAAGATCCGACTTGAATAACCTTGATAGGCCCACAAGTGGCTTCATGTTATCCAAATGTAATATGTACTTGTAAATAGCATAAAGAAACCAAAATCACTACTAATCCCGATAACATTTAAGCAGGAATCTGAGGATAGGGGAGGATAGTTTAGCTGAAGTACTAGCTATTTTGTTTGCTAGGTCTATTAATTATACAGAGTATCTGATGAATAGAAAAAAGAAAATGTAACCATTTACGAAAAGGGTAGTAAAAATGAAGTAAGGAACTAGTGGGCCGTTCGTCTAACACCATTGATATGGAAGATACCTAGAAACATTAAAAAATTCATCTTAAGTGAATGTTTTAAGCTTATTTGACAATGAAAAGAAATTAGTAAAGCCCCAAAACACATTATTAAAACCAAAGAAAACTGGCGTAATAGGAGATAAAATTGTGACTTCAAATGGTTTGAAATGGATGAAGAACAAGGATTTTATTAATGCTATATAAATAACTATTTAGGCCTACTTTATACTTGTGATATCTTTCAAATATTTTAACCATTTTCATCATTCATCACTAGAATGATTAAAATGTACATGAAGTTTAATTTGCAATAAAGTTCAATAAAAGGTTCTTGTACAGAAATGTTTTGGGTATTTTGTTAAGATAAAAGGCTGAGATAGTTTATTCTTAAGACCTGTTAAATTTTTACATGGACTAAGAATTTTCATTTCTCAATCATTTACTTTCCTTGTTTCTCTCCTATCCATGTCAGATCTCTCTGTTATGGTATGTACCCTAAAATATCATATATTTGAAACTCATGCATCTTGGCTGAATTTAATTTGTTCATAGTAGCAATGGGGTTTATGGCATGCTTAGTGATGTGGCTCTGTTTACTCTTGTTTGCTGTTCTTGGGTACGGTTGATTTGGTCACTTATCCTGTTAACTCTCAGACAAAAGATGATCCTTGGGATGCACTCACTCTCACATTGTGAGGAAATGAGTTTGCTCAAAATGTTATGGCTGTTCTCCCTACCAAGATTGTTATGCTATAATAGCCTAAAATTTACATTTTGTAGTTGATAATTAATTTTACCAATCTGCGTAATACCCAACATAACAAGAACTCAGTAAGAATAACTGTCAACTAGTTTAATTTTAACATGCAGCAGAGAATATAATATACTGTAAAGACAGAACAGATTACCTCTAATACAGTAATTTAGAAATTTTACATCTTGCTTGTAGTCATCTTTGATCAAATGGTTCTCACTGTAAGTTCACAGACAAGTATCCATATTAGCTAAGGGGAGCAGGAAGAGCCATGATTAAGTCTTACAACTATCATACTAAAATTAATCCTGCATGGAATGATGTTACTGCCCTTCTGAAGAGAGAATCAAAAGACATTGTTGTGGTTTATGGTGCCTTCATAATACATCCTGAATAGGACTGGTTATATGAATATGTGTAGAAGTTGGAGTCAATATAAAACAGTCATAAAATAGTGTAAACAGAAAGAGGAAATTTCAAGACTATGGAAGACCATTCTTCAAACATTCTTAATAATGTGGGAAGAGTTAATCTTAATATGGGACTGCTATGAAACACCCGTAGGAGGTTCCAAGGAAAATACCTGAACTTCAGTACCTGAAATTAAGAATCTAATTAAAGAGTTAAAAACTGGTTCTGCCTAAGGGGTAGATGACCAATCATATGAACACTTAAAATATGCCAATGATATTGGGAGTCTGCATATCTCAGTGCTTTTCTTAGTCATACTTACTTATAGTAAATAAATATGGGGACATTCTATCCAGCAATAATTACAGGCCTATTGCTGTCACCTCCTGCTTCTCGAAACTAATAGATCCTCTTTTACTATGCCAATTATATGATTGGATATGGACATCTAATCAGTTGGTTTTAAAAGGTCTCACTCAACTGATCTGTGTATCTATGTCTTGAAGAAAATTATGTTTAAATACACTGTGTCATTCTGGGAGAGAGAGAGAGTTACAAGGAGTTACAAGACCAAGAGGAAGCCTCAAAGACCTTCCGGTCCACGCTGGGAAGTTCCTGTTATTAAACAAGTTTATTTTTCTTTCAACTCTCCTAGCAGCAGTAGAAAACTGGATAGAAAAGTATAAGGCTCTCTCCCCACCCTCCGCTCCCTCCCTGCCAGAGGTAGGTACGGAAAAAGGTTGAAGAAAAAAACCTTGACTCTGGAAAAGTAGCCAAGGAAATTTTACAGTAAAGTGGAGAATATATAAAAAGCTCTATAATTAAAATGCCCACAGAGAATCGTGCGAGCGAACTCCTGCAGAGTTACGTTATGTTTTAGTCTTAAACTATGAGAGTATTCAGTACTTTGTCTAGCCTATTTTTAAACACATTTACACTTTGGCTGGAAACAACCTCAGGGAAGTTGGTTCCAGATATTAACTATTTTATAGGAAAAGAAATTCCCGCAGACAGAGGTCCTAAATGTCTTTAGTTCCAGTTTAAACCCATTATTTCTTGTCGGATTGGCATTAAGTGAGAATAAGTTTCTGTAATCTACCCTGTCTATTCCATTGAGCATCTTGAAGACTTCAATAAATGACCGCGCAACCTCCTCGTCTCGAAGGTAAACAGATTTAGGCGCTCCAATCTCCGTTGGTAGTTTTGCATTCTCATTTAAGGGATCAATTTTGTAGTCCTTGCTTGTACTCTTTCTAACCTTTTTATGTCCTTCCTGAGGGATGGAGACCAAAACTGCGCACAGTATTCCAGTTGAGGTCTGACTAGTGAATTATAAAGAGACATTACAGTCTCCTTGTTCCGAAACTCGACCTGTCTTTTAATATAACCTAATATTTTGAAGGCCCTCTTTTCGACTTCTGCACAGTGCTTCGACGGTTTCAGAGCATTGCTGATATAGACTCCTAAGTCTTTCTCTAGATCTTCTACAGAGCTACAGAAGCTAAGGCTAACAAAGACCCTAAGATCCACTCTAAGGTTAGCCCGAGAGAAAGGAAAGAGAGTAGGGGGTTAAGAGAAGAGAATAAGGGGTTAATTAAGTAGCAACACCTATCACTCATGGGTTAACATTCATTCAGAAAAAGAGAAAGAAAGGCTCACTATCATCATCAGTCGGCCACTGCCGACAAGTCAGAAAAATAGTCGGAGAGAATAGGAAAGGGGTGAAAGATGAAAAGAAGTAAAATAAGAACGCTTACAAACCATGCAAACACAGTCTTAACTCACTATCATACCATGCAAACTACAGACATGCAAGTAAGGAGAGGATAAGAGGAAAAAAAAAAGTAGGTAAAGTAAAACAAAAAGTGGGTTAGTTTACGCTACGAGCTACATCTACGATCGTGTTAGTCTAATTTTTTTTTTTTTTTTTGCTGGCATCACACACTGGCATGTCACAAGCTGGCATTATTGTCAACAGACTCATCCTCGATCACCACCCCTAGAGCTCCTGTTGCTAATTGTTTTATTATATTAAACAACGTTAATAATTTTAACGAGGGAGAGGGAAAAGGGAGGCTGAGAGGGAAAAGGGGAGGCTGAGAGGGAAAAGGGGGATTGTTTTATTATTATATTAAACAACGTTAATATTTTTAAAATGCCTATCTAAACGGTTCTTAAACATATTAACGCTGGTAGAGTTCACGACTGACGCGGAAGATTATTCCATTTATCAGTTACTTTAAACGTAAAGAAGTTTTTAGCGATATTAGTGATGAAACGTCTGCCACGCAACTTAAATCCGTTATTACGAGTATTATTATTATCGAAAGTGAACAATTTGTCAAAATTTACGTTATCGATGTTATTAACGATTTTGAAAACTTCAATAAGCTCCCCCCTTAATCTCCTAGTTTCGAGTGAATACAGGTCTAACTCTTTAATCCTATCTTCATAAGGCTTGTTGCGCAATGACGGAATCAGTTTCGTGGCACGACGCTGAACCCTTTCTAACCTATCAATATCCTCACGCAAGTACGGGCACCAAAACTGAACGGCATATTCTAAATGAGGCCTGACTAGGGACTTGTAAAGGGGCAATATAATATCCTTCGATTTAAATTCGAAATTACGCGCTATGAAGCCTAACATCCTATTAGCTTTTGCGCAAGACTCCAGGCACTGGTTCCTAACCTTTAAATCCTTAGATACGCGTACGCCTAAATCTACTTCCTCGTCAACGCTCGCTAACTCCCTATCATCCATCGTGTACGTGTAATTATTGTTACGAGAACCTATATGCAAAACTTTACATTTGTCTACGTTAAATTGCATCTGCCACTTATCCGTCCACTCCATAATCCTATTTACATCGTCTTGGAGCCTATTTCTATCGTCCTCGTTAACAACCTTACCGCCTATTTTAGTATCGTCCGCGAATTTTGACACGTTACTAGTCAATCCTACATCTATGTCGTTAATGTAAATTACGAATAGCAATGGGCCTAACACTGAACCCTGTGGGACACCGCTACCTACATCCAACCACCCCGATTCACTACCATTAACTACGACCCTCTGCCTCCTAGCACGAAGCCATTCTTCTAACCAGTTAGCTACCTGACCGCGTATACCGTGCGCTTTGACCTTCGCAATTAATCTCCTATGCGGAACTGTATCGAACGCCTTTTTAAAATCTAAATAAATAACGTCAGCCGCTCTATGCCTATCGTATTCGCGCACTATTTCGTTATAAAATTCTAACAAATTAGTTAAACAAGACCTATGGCGTCGAAACCCATGCTGACTACTATTAATCAAATCTCTACTTTCTAAGTGATCGATGATACGATCCCTAACTACGGATTCCAAAAGTTTACCGACAATTGACGTTAAGCTAATGGGCCTATAATTGCTAGCTACTGCGCGGTCGCCTTTTTTAAAAATAGGCGTGACGTTAGCTAATTTGAAGTCTTCAGGAATAATCCCCGTTTCGAGTGACTGATTAAAAATCTTCGTTAAGGGGCCTACGATAACGTCTTTCAAATCTTTCAAATGTCTGGGATAAAAAGCGTCAGGGCCTGGAGCCTTGCTAACTTTTAGCCTATCGATATAATGCGCAATCTCACCCTCGTAAACAGTTATTTCATCCAAAATAGTCTCGCTACTAAATGGAACGATATCGTCCACGTCGGGGACATTATTTACGTCTTCTACGGTAAAAACTGTCGCAAAAAAGTTATTGAAAATACCCGCCATCGCCTGAGCGTCAGAAGCCAAAGCGCCATTAACATCCACTAGAGGGCCTATGTTATCTTTTATCGGCTTACGATTATTAACGTATTCAAAAAACTTTTTTGGATTATGTTTACTATCCGCAGCTATAAGTATCTCTAAATTACGCTTAGCATTCCTAACTGATCTTTTAACCTGACGTCTAAGCTCGATATATCTATTAAAGTTAGCTGCCGTGCCATTGCGCTTATTAAGTCTATACGCTCTATTACGCTCGTTTATGAACTCGCCTATTTCCCTAGTCCACCACTTGGGCCTACCATGATTTCTAGCGCGCTTGGGCCTACGAGGAATAAACTCCCTTTCAATATTTCGAAAACTTTCTCTAAACGCCACCCAATGCAAATTTGTGTCATTACCCATAAATAAGTTATCCCAGTCCACTACTCTCATCCTATCCGCAAAACTATCAAAATTAGCCCTACGAAAATCAGGGACTTCTATTACGTTACTATCATTAGTGTTTTCTATCAATAACTTAAACCTAAGAATTTGATGATCACTACATCCTAAACTCTCGCCTACTTCTAAACCTTCGACTATATTCTCGCCGTTTGTCATCACCAAATCTAAAATATTATCACCGCGCGTTGGTTCGGTAACCATCTGTCGTAAAAAGTTATCTTCCATATACTTAATCAATCTCAAACCCTCCTCATTACCAGTAAAAGTCTCATAATTAACATTAGGACAGTTAAAGTCTCCGACAATTATACTATTCCGATTGTCAATAAAGTTACCAAGAAGTGAGTAAAATCTAGTATCTGTATCGAGGGGTTGAACGGGAGGTCTATAAACAACAACAAAATTAAAACTAATACTACGCGCCCTAACTTCAACACATATCGCATTAATTACTGCCGGAAAATTTAACTTAACCTCGATAGCCCTAAGGGAATTACGAATGTACAGCAAAACGCCGCCACCAATCCTATCATTAGTAAAGAGTTTAAAACCCGGTATATCAAGTTCCCCCAACAAGTCCCGAGTCACTGAATTTAACCAGGTTTCAGTGATAGCAACTATATCGTAGTTGCCGGAATAAATTATCGCCTTAAATTCATTTAATTTATTTCTAATACTACGCGCGTTACAATAAAAGACGTTTAAGTTATTTTTTACCACGGGCGGGCGTTTTAAAATATTTTTCACGTCGGGCCCGCGTTCCCCGGACACACAACGTTTAAAGAAAGCTTCGACCTATACAGCTTTCGCACGTTTTCGTCTATTAACCTACCTAGCCTAGCATTACCTATTTCATTAAAATGCACCCCATCTTTTATAAAAAGGCTAGGATCACTGAATTCGGACCACAGCTTTACGAAGGGTACATTTTCCTCAGCACAAATCTCTTCTAATTTAGCATTCAAAAATATCGTTTTAGACGTAATCCTAAGACCCAAACCGTGCCTAGGGGTAATACCTAGAACTAAAGACCTATCTGACCTCGCCTTTAGGGACCTAATTAACCCCCTATATCTCTCCAAAAGGTCAGGCACTCTCGTATCGGGCCTATACGAGTCGTTGCCACCGACCATCGTCACCAACATCGAGTGATGGGAGGCAACGTCAATCCTATTCACTTCGTCTCGAACTCTGTCAACCCTGGCCCCTGGGAGACAGACCCTCCTCCTCTTGGTTGGATGCCGTTCAACGAACTCTGCGTCCATATGGCGCACTAAAGAATCCCCAATTAAAATAGTTAGTCCCCAATTAAAATCCTCAATTAAAATCGGTCTCAGTCAAGTTCCTTCCCAAGAGAGAGTAATCGGTCTTCGGGTTTTTATAATCTATGTGCATTACCTTACATTTGTCCAAATTGAATGGCATCTGGCAAGTAGCAGACCATTCGCCCAACCTGTGAAGATCATTCTGAAGCGTTCTTACGCCCTCCTCAGTACCTACACTACTTCCTAATTTCGTATCGTCTGTAAATTTGGAGATTGTACTTAGAAGCCCGACGTCTATATCATTTAATAGAGATGATAAAAAGTAAAGGACCCAGAATGGAACCCTGTGGGACACCACTAGTGACGGGCGCCCACTCCGAAGCCACCCATTTATTACCACTCTCTGTTTTCTATCTTTTAACCAATCCTCAATCCAGTTGGAAACGAGCCCGGTGATTCCTAGTCCTCTGACTTTAGCCATCCATCTCGCGTGAGGGACTTTGTCAAAGGCTTTTTGAAAGTCGAGATACACTATATCTATTGCCCTACTTGCATCGTATAGTGTATGCAATTTAGGGTTATGACTTTTTAATTTTTTGTCATAAATATTGTTTCCTGTATCATCAATCGATGAACTTTTGCTTGAAAACAATAAAAAAGTGCCTAATTCCTCAGAATTAAAAAAAAATGTCACCCCGAAAGAAAATATAGTAAAGGGTGTCAGGAAATGATTGCCCCCCCTGTAGAGCAAAAACTAGAAGAGATAGATAAAAACCGGCGAGACCACTTGAAAGAGCGTTAAAATCTGAATAAAAACCATTATATTCTATTCCTGTGATTTTAATTCTTACCATTTTTTTCCCCACAGAAACCATGGCATCATCTATTTTGAACGATTCAGAGACACTTTGAGACACTTCTGGGATCATACCCCCGTCGATTAATGGCCGTCAGAGCTGCAAATGGGGGCAACACCCAATATTAAAACAAGTGTTTTTTATTCAAAATTAAACGCTCTTTCGCGTGGTTTTGTCTGTTTTTTTCTATTCCTTTCAGTTTCTTCTGTACAGGGGGGGGGCAATCATTTCCTGACACCCTTTACTATATTTGCTTTCGGGGTGACATTTTTTTTAAATTCTGAGGAATTAGGCCCTTTTTTATTGTTTTCAAGCAAAAGTTCATCAATTGATGATACAGGAAACAATATTTATGACAAAAAATTAAAAAGTCATAACCCTAGACTATGCATATTATGGAAAAAAACTAACAGGTTTGTCAAACAGAATCTATGTTGCCTAAATCCATGTTGAGAATAAAAAATTAGATTGTTAGATTCAACTTGCAGTGGCGGCTCGTGACTAAAAATTCTAGGGGTGCTGTCTCTAAGAATGGGTTGAAATAATTACTGAAATAAAAGGATGAGCATTGAGCAATGAATAAAAGTTTCAAAAGTTATTGAAAAAGTTATTCAGTGAGCTCATCCTTATATTGTTCTTGATTATTTCAATTGTGAATAAAAAATGTAGGGGTGCTGCAGTTCCGCAGTGCCTACCGACGAGCCGCCACTGCATTCAAGGTGATACACAATACGTTTTGTAATGATGGATTCCAACAGTTTGCCGACAATTGATGTTAAACTGATCGGGCGGTAATTACAAGGATTTTCCCTATCACCCTTTTTAAAGATTGGTGCTACATTTGCTAACTTCCAGTCGGTTGGAACTTTCCCTAACTCGATTAATTGTTTGAATATGGTCACTAAGTCGTCAACAACATTGTGGCTAACCACTTTTAATACCCTTGGAAGAAATAAGTCGGGGCCAGGTGATTTGTATTTATTCACCTTATCAATTAATTGTTGTACCTCATTTCTCGTAAAACTTATGGTCTCCAGGGTATGGTCACCGTCATATATAATCTGAGGACTTGGCACTTCAATTGTGTCTTCCTCCGTGAAGACAAACGAAGAACTCGTTTAACGTATTAGTTATATTTTTATCACCGAATTTCAGTACGCCTTTTTTATCTTTTAGGGGGCCTACAGAATTTTTAATTGGCATTCTGCTGTTAATATGGGCAAAAGATTCTTTAGGGTTAACTTTACAGTGAGGCAACTCTAGCTTCTTCATCACGTTTGGCCGATCTAATTAAGGACTTAACCCTCCTACGTAGGTTTATAAAGTTTTCTGAATTAGTCTGGTTGAAATGTGACTGAAGTAGTTTGTAGGCTCTATTTCTTCCATAATAGCACTGCTAATTTCGTTGCTAAACCATTTCGGCGACTTTGTTGAAAAGGAAACTATTTTAGTGGGTATAAAAGTGTTCTGTAATATTCTAAATTGATCCCTACATGAGCTCCAGGTAACATTGACATCCTCTCTTATTAGAACTTCAAGTGTGTCTAAACTACTTCGGAAGCTTTCAAAATTTGCTCTTGAGAAATCCAGTCTTTCACGAGTCTTTTCGCATATATTAACTGGAACCCTGAGGTCAAACCTAATCAAATTATGATCGCTGTTACTCAAATTTTCACCAATAGTCAGGTTAGAGACTAGGTCATCTTCGTTCAAGAATATGAGGTCTAGTTTATTGTTACCCATTTAGGACTGTCAACCCATTGACTTAAGTTATCATCCGCAAATTCAAACACTCTTGAGCCCTCAGCATCAGCTGTTTTGTTTTCCCAATTTATATTACCACAATTAAAAACACCAAAAATCACACTGATCTTATTATTCACTATTCTGCTTAATTGGTTATACAAGTTTATATCTTTATCAACGGGGTAGTGAGGTGGCCTATATACTAGAAATAGATGCACTATTTTATTATTTAGATTTAGATCAATTCCCAACATTTCATGAGCAGATATGATATTACTGTTTACCGGATGCAGGAAGTCCCGAGCATACAAAAGTACACCGCCGCCTTCCCTTCCGTTCCTATCTTTGAGAAACATTTTGCAACCTACCATTTAATTTCTCCTACAAAATCCCTTGATTCAGAATGAATCCAGGATTCCGTTATTGCTATGATATCAAAGTTCTTAGTTTTGACTAGCGCTATAAATTCCATTAATTTGTTTCTAATTGACCTAGCATTGAAGAGCACAGTTTTGCGAGATTTTTAAGTTGTGATTTCTCCTAACTGGACTGAGTCATTTCCCAAAGCAGTTGAATCAACTACTGGGGGAGTGAGATGAACTGCTGCTGGAGGAGGACTAACTGCTGCAAGTAAGTGAAACTTATTTTTTAAGGTAATGGGTTCCGAATCCTTATGTTTTTGTTTTGGTTTGGAGGGTCTTTTATTTTTGACCAATTGGAATTGTCGTTCCTCCGTCCTACTTTCCAGAATATTCACCGTATTTTCCAAGCGAGCCACGCTTTGTTCTAGATGTTTAACCTTACAGTTTATATCTGCTGATGTGTTTTCAGTCTGATCTTGTCCACTGGGTTGGATTTGTAGCCCATACGCCGAACGGAAGGGAATAACTTTGTGGCCCTCGCCTGCACTCGCTCCACTCTCTCAATATCTTTCCTGAGGGTGGGCGACCAGAACTGCACAGAATATTCCAGGTGCGGCCGAACCAGGGAATTGTACAGAGAGAGCACACTCTCCTTGTTCCGAAACTGAAATTGCCTCCTGATATAACCCAAAAGCTTCTGGGCTTTCTTTTCCACCTCTACGCACTGTTTCGTAAACTTAAGGTCGCTGCTAATTAGCACACCCAAGTCCTTTTCCAAATCAGTCGCCTCGATATTACTCCCCAACACTGAGTAGTCCGACTTGGGATTGGCATAGCCAATGTGCATCACTTTGCATTTACCCAAGTTAAACGGCATTTGCCATTTTTCGGACCACTCTCCTATCCTACCTTGGTCCGCACACAGTTGCTCGATTGCTTCGGGCGTCCCAACATTGGCCCCAAGCTTTGTGTCATCAGCGAATTTGGCGATCCGACTGACGATGCCACCGTCGATATCATTTATATAAATGATAAACAACAGTGGCCCCAAAACGGAACCCTGAGGAACCCCACTAGTGACCGAGGCCGAACCCGAACTAACCCCTTTAATTACAACCCTCTGCCGCCTATTCTTCAGCCAGTTTTCAATCCACCTACCTACTTCCCCACCGATACCCAGCGCGCGCACTTTCGCCATTAGCCGGCGGTGAGGTACCTTATCAAAGGCCATCTCAAAGTCGAGATAAAGTATATCAATCGCCCTACTCTTATCATACTCACTCAACATGACGTGGAAAAATTCGAGCAAGTTGGTGAGACACGACCTATGCCGTCTAAACCCATGTTGGGAGTCCCCAAGCAGCTTGTAGGAATCCAAATGGTCAACGATCCTATCCGCTATTATCCCCTCTAATAATTTACCTACAACTGAAGTGAGACTAATGGGACGATAGTTCCCTGGACTTTCGTGATCCCCTTTCTTAAAGATAGGGGCCACGTTGGCTTCCCTCCAGTCACCAGGCACCTGGCCCGTCTCCAACGACTTATTGAAGACTATAGCCAGGTGGGGAGCCACCTTGTCGCGCACCTCCCGCAACACTCTGGGGAGAAACTGGTCTGGCCCAGGAGCCTTAAACGTGCTCAGTTTGTCTATTCTATCGGCAACGACTGTCGCGGTACATCGAACACTATCCAGGCCAGCACCTTCACGCCTGACGCCTGGCTCGGGGATAATGCGGGTGTCCTCCCTGGTGAACACTCCCGCAAAGTACTCATTAAGCACATTAGCGATGTCCGCGTCGGAGGTCCGCAGAACGCCGCTTCGGTCCTTCTAATGGGTTTTCTACTATTAACATAACTGAAGAATTTAGAGTTTCCCTTGCAGAGGCTTGCCACCCGTAGTTCTTCGTTACGTTTCGCTAGCCTAACCTTCGCCTTCACTTCCCTACACAGGCGGACATACGCTTCAGTGTTCTCATGGGAACGATTGGCCTTCGCCCTCCTATACGCTACTTCCCTATTTCGGATAGCCGAAGCGATGTCACGATTGAACCACTTAGGCTGCGTTGAAGCAGGGGTGACCGGTTTTGAGGGTATGGCAGCAGACTGCAGCACCATAAACTCGTCCCGGAATGCACTCCACACTCCTTCAACATCGCCGCCGACCTCTAACCCCATCTCACCTACGCTATCCCTGAGGCTAACAAAGTCCGCCCGCCGGAGATCGAGCTTACTGTCTCTCGAGTTACTCCGCTTCACCCGAGGGACGCACACACGGAACCTAATCAGACCGTGATCACTCCCGCCCAACGATTCGTCAACGGTGAGGCCAGTGACGAGGTTGTCTTCGGTCGTGAATACTAAGTCTAGAACGCTTTCGCCTCGTGTAGGCTCATTGACCCACTGAGTGAGGAAGTTCTCATAAGCAAAGTCAACTAGCCTCCTCCCTTCAGCATCAGCAGTCCTGTCTTCCCACTTTATGCCGGGACAGTTGAAGTCTCCTAAAACTACACACACCCTATCCCCTAGCAGGCTACTGAGTTCGGTGTACAGGGCTGTATCCTCCTCGAGGAGGAGATGCGGAGGTCTGTACACCAAGATTAACCTATAGTTCGTCCCTCCCACGTTCAGATCGACGCCAAGCAGCTCCCGTTCCGACCGGAACTGGCAGTCAACCGGACTCAACGTGTCCCTGACGTATATTAGTACCCCACCCCCCTCCCCACGGGTGCGGTCTCGTTCTAGAGAGAGAGAGAGAGAGAGAGAGAGAGAGAGAGAGAGAGAGAGAGAGAGAGAGAGAGAGAGAGAGAGAGTTACAAGGAGTTACAAGGAAAAGAAGTACCTCAAAAGGCCTTGCGGCCCATACCGAGGAGGTACCAATGGCAACGGGTGCCACGGAAAATGTTCTACACATTCAAATAGTGTGCAAGATTTGGTCTAACCTTTTGTTGAAATGATCCACAGAGGAACTCTTCACAACTTCTGAAGGTAACCTGTTCCACGTGTCACAGATTTTATACGTAAAGTAATTCCCACACACACTAGTCCTAAACGAGAGAGAGAGAAAACGAGAGAGAGAGAGAGAGAGAGAGAGAGAGAGAGAGAGAGAGAGAGAGAGAGAGAGAGAGAGAGAGAGAGAGAGAGAGAGTTACAAGGAAAAGAAGTACCTTAAAAGGCCTTGCGGCCCATACCGAGGAGGTACCAATGGCAACGGGTGCCAGGGAAAATTTTTTACACCCTCAAATAGTGTGCAAGATTTGGTCTAACCTTTACTTAAAATGATCCACAGAGGAACTGTTCACAACTTCTGAAGGTAACCTGTTCCACGTGTCACAGATCTTATACGTAAAGTAATTCCCACACACACTAGTTCTAAACCGTTTCAAATCCATCTTCCAACCATTGTTGCGAGTTGGGTTATCATTTAAACTAAACATGCTTCTAAAATCGACATCGTTGAACCCGCGTAAGAGCTTGAAAACCTCGATCAGTTGACCGCGCAGCCTCCGAGTTTCCAGTGAAAACAAGTTCAGGGCGCGTAACCGTCGATTGTAGCCCATATGCCTAACGGAAGGGATTAACTTTGTGGCCCTCGCCTGTACTCGCTCCAGCCTCTCAATATCTTTCCTGAGGGTGGGCGACCAGAACTGCACAGCATATTCCAGGTGCGGCCGAACAGGAAATTGTACAGAGATAGCACAATCTCCTTGTTCCGAAACTGAAATTGCCTCCTGATATAACCTAACAGCTTCTGGGCTTTCTTTTCAACCTCTACGCACTGTTTGGTAAACTTAAGGTCGCTGCTAATTAGCACACCCAAGTCCTTTTCCAAATCAGTCGCCTCGATATTACTCCCCAACATTGAGTAGTCCCACTTGGGATTGGCATAGCCAATGTGCATCACTTTGCATTTACCCAAGTTAAACGGCATTTGCCATTTTTCGGACCACTCTCCTATCCTACCTAGGTCCGCACGCAGTTCCTCGATCGCTTCGGGCGTCCCAACATTGGCCCCAAGCTTGGTGTCATCAGCGAATTTGGCGATCCGACTGACGATGCCACCGTCGATATCATTTATGTAAATGATAAACAACAGTGGCCCCAAAACGGAACCCTGAGGAACCCCACTAGTGACCGAGGCCGAACCCGAACTAACCCCTTTAATTACAACACTCTGCCGCCTATTCTTCAGCCAGTTTTCAATCCACCTACCTACTTTCCCACCGATACCTAGCGCGCGGACTTTCGCCATTAGCCGGCGGTGAGGTATCTTATCAAAGGCTTTCTGAAAGTCGAGATAAAGTATATCAATCGCCCTACTCTTATCATACTCACCCAGCATGACGTGGAAAAACTCGAGCAAGTTGGTGAGACACGACCTATGCCGTCTAAACCCATGTTGGGAGTCCCCAAGCAGCTTGTAGGAATCCAAATGGTCAACGATCCTATCCTCTATTATCCCCTCTAATAATTTACCTACAATTGAAGTGAGACTAATGGGACGATAGTTCCCTGGACTTTCGTGATCCCCTTTCTTAAAGATAGGGGTCACGTTGGCTTCCCTCCAGAGAGAGAGAGAACGAGAGAGAGAGAGAACGAGAGAGAGAACGAGAGAGAGAGAGAGACCGACAGAGAACGAGAGAGAGAACTACATTATATTTCATTGATTCTTTTTGTGTATTGTCTCCTTATCAGGGTGTGGAGTATATTTACAGAGTTGTGCCCAGAGAGCGAAGACGAAGAATGCCGAATGGGTTAGGCTCCACCCACAAAATGCATTTATATTGGGTGGATGCGGGCAGAAACAATACATTTTATATAGACTTTTTTAATGGTTGCCGCTAAATTTCATAGTATAACGCCACAATTTTTTTCTTATCAGACTCTTCTTGGCACTCCCCCAATATCCCTCTCTAAATAAATGCAACCCCTACCCCTTCTACATTTTTGCATCCTCCATCTCCCAATTACCCCTCTACATTTTTGCACTCCCATCCCCCAATTACCCCTTCTACATTTTGGTGCCCCCATCCCCCAATTACCCTTATCACCTTTATCTTATCATCGCCCCCAATTATCCCAACTCTCCCCCTTTACCCCCACCCTCTCTACATTTTTTCATCTAACTACTACAATCAACAAATCGTTTTCACCCCAAAACGCATTTTCGTCATGAATAAAGTGCAATTTATACCAGGAATGACAAATGGCATTCAGGAAACAATTTGGGACCAAGAAAGTGTCAAAAGCGAAATTTGGCATTTGATAAAATTTTTCGAGTAAACAAACAAATATTGTTGCCGATCAATCTGGACGTGGACGTAAGCCAACGATGTAATTCTGATTTTGTATGAAAGATAATAATATCGCACATTGCCGAGAGTTTTCAACTTGAGTCGTGGATGGTTACTTGGCTCATGAATTTTTTACCTTTATAAATTCATTGATTACTTCCCACTCAGTGTCATTGTCATTCCTATTCCCATTCGCGGTCCGCAAGTAAGAATCCACAAGGTGAGAAATCCGCATTTGAGAAGAGAGTTCCTTCATTTGAGAATGAAAGTCGCTCCTATTCGCATTTGAGGTAAAGGTGCCAAATGAGAACCGCTTATATTTACTCACCTAATCTAACCTAACATGGAACAAAGTGGGAAAGCCACGAATAAAAATGACACGAGATGGGAATAGATCGATTTAAGAATTGCTTCCTCTTGGGCAGGGGGAAGGGAGGTGGAAAGAAATGGGAATCACATTGAATGGGATGATACCAATTCATTATGTGAAACTAAAAGAAATGTTTGAAAAGTTAAGCTAATAATAAAAGAAAATCGTGAGAACTCATTGTACATTAACGCAAATACTTTACAATTTATTAAATTGTTACTGCAGTATACGTATATAATATATATACATAAAAAGTTCAAGAAGTATATTGTATATGTAATTACTTGCAAATAATCCCATGGAAATTAACTGTCACTCAGTGGTTTTTACCAAAGATTGTCTTTGTTATATAATAAAAACAAGCTATAATATACCGTATATTATACACGATCTTTATGACTCTGTATGTATAATATAGCCTTTTCTTTCCTTTTAAAACCAAATTTTCTCTATTTTTTCTCATTTCTCCGTACTTTAGTCTTTATTTACTTTCTTTCTCGTATCCTCGCCGATTTTGAGCTAATCTGGTGTGGTGAGACGTCGATTGATATGAACGCAATATATATCGCCTCCCTTGAGAGATCTTTCCCTAATACAAACCAATTTAGCTAATCTCTATCTGCCGACGTTGCTTCGTCTACTTTCTCACACCTTCGAGGGATACACCAAAGTGTTACATCAAAATGAAGACGAGAAGGGCAGCAAAGTAGTCAACTTTTACGACAATGGAGTAGAAGTTTTGCCTGCTGGTTTATCACCACTTTATCATTATTATCATCATCAATTATTAATTATTATTTATTAATCTTATTATTATTATCAATTATTCTTATTATTATCATCATTATTATTATAACGGACAGACTGAAAATTACACTATTATATACACGACCGTATCTAGTTTGATGTTTGGTTAGTAATTTATCTTTTTGATTTACAGATTTATAGCTGTGATATAATTTAGGCGTCTAAGGAACTGTAATTAAGGATAGCAGTGATTTAACACGTCGAGGTTTTATGCATTGTTACGATTACAATTTATTATTAGGGTTTCTGTCTTATTCCCGTTGAATGGTGTGTGCCCGAAATCTGTGGAATACTTCATCGATAAACAATGAGGAAATTTTCCTGTTCTAAAGAGGAATTCAACTTTGGAACAAGTTCTTAAGGTTTAATCACGTGATCTCAAAGTTTGATTATGGAATCACTTTAAAGTTTCTCGTTCAGCTTCTCTGAAGTGTCTCAAACTATATCCGTTTCCTGATTCTACTGTAAAGTTATCTACAGTACTCGCTCAGTTATCCGTGACTGAGGGGCGGTCCATAATCATTAATAACCGGATTTCACAGTTATCTCAGTATACCTCGCCGGTGGGTGGGTGGTGCAGTCGCTGCTGCCCGCCACCACTGACTGCCCACCCACTTCGCGCGCCACCACACACAGTATTATTCTGTTATAGTATAATATACAGTTAAGTAGTCTGTACTCACTACAAGATTTGAAGATCATCCGCTCCCAAAGTTTGTAACCCCTCCCTCTGTGATAGGACAATATATCCTGTAGGAGGAAAAAGCAAAATATGCAAAGTCACAAGCGCAAATCTGGTCTATTAAGCGCTGAGAGACACTGACTGAGGCACGGTGTAGTGGGCTGGTGGGAGGCGAACCGCGGATGTAAACAACACCGAGCCAAATCACGGTTAGCTCGGTGTCATGATCACATGCAATTAGTAAATCACGGTTGAGTGAATCACGGATAACCGCGCGAGTAGTGTTTATCATTTTGTAAGCACTGTCATGCAAGAATACACTAAAAAACTACAATATTTACTTAAAAAAATTGTTTGGGTTTGAGATTAAGAAAGTACTGTCCAATATAATGAGGCCAATTTTTGTTGAAACTGAACAAAATAAATGATATTACTTCAAAATAAATTTGGTTTAGATTAAACACGTATAAAGCTGTATTTACGAGTAATTGGTTTTAAAAAATTTAAAATTTCTTACATGAAATCTCCCTTATATGTGTTTGATCTAAACTAAATATATTTTGAAATAACATCATTTATTTACTACGGTTCAATTTTAACAAAGCTGCGACTCAATTTTAAACACTACTTTGTTCATCTAAAATTCAAACACAAACTTTTTTGTTTAAATTAAACACAATTGTTGAGTTGACTGTGTAATCTTTTTTTATCATATTTAACAGTGAATCTCCCATAAACCGTGAAAGGAAAGTCAGACATTATAGAATCTATTCATTATATTACCGAATCACCATACAGTATATGTATAATGATATTTGTAAATTAAAAAAATATCGACATTCATTCGAATTGGAAAATTTAAAGATACACAAATTATGCAAAAATTCACTCCAAACGTTATGGAAAATGTTAAAATTTATTGAACATACGACATAATAATAATGGTTATATCTTTAAAACAGAGTATAAAGTATTGTACACAGACATTTCGATGGAAGAGAAAAAGCAATTTAACAGCAACCTCACAGTGAATTTCCAAATAATGTTGTATGAGCATGTCATACCATCATCATTATTTCGAGTTCTGTTGCAGAAAACATTCTGGACACGGGCGATTTGTTTATTCGAACATCCATCATCTAAACCCAATCTTCCTAAAAAATAGAGTGTCCACGTTGCTATTGTTTCAATCATGCAAAATGGAAGCAATCATCATGGTTAGGCATAGCGGGGATTCCAAGAAACCGGATTCGCTATTAAAAAATAATATTCGTTCCTCTGGACGCGTTCGCTACTGTATATGGAAATAAACTGTTCCTTACCCAGACACACACACACACACACACATTTACAATAAATAACTCTCATAAACTCACAATAACAAACTTTTACGACTTTGTCCGTGACATTACACAATTATGACTTCGGATTGTTAAAATGAGGAATGCTAAACGCGAGCTTAAAATATTTTATGTCATAAATCTTCACTTTAAATTAGCGTTTATTTTCATATTTTCTTTATATATATATATATATATATATATATATATATATATATATATATATATATATATATATAAGGCCCTTATAATGAGCGCCTGAGGTGGGTTTGTATATGATTACCCCTATACAAATATAATTATTTATGCCAATATAAAATTTAATGATTTTTAAATACGTAGAGATTTATTTTATTAATATCGTTGTGTCATGTTTATGTATATTATTATATTGGACGAGCATTGAATCTTAATGATTTATAAAGAAATATATATATATATATATATATATATATATATATATATATATATATATATTGCATTAAAAAACTAAAATCTGAAGCCTAAAAAAAAGATAATTTCCCCTCTACTTTCTTCACAGATTTTTTTTTCCCTTCTTTGCGCGTATAGCGAACCTTCGAAAGGCCAATTGTGTTCCATAAACGGTGAAGCTTTTGTTTAGCTTTTTGCTCCTGTAAAAGCCATGCACAGATTTTAATAAAGGGAACGTTACATTTTTTGGGGGCTTTGCTTTATATTTCGTACACATAATATTTTTATTTACAAAAAAAAAATTAGAAGATATTTATTCTGCAGTTCTCTCTCTCTCTCTCTCTCTCTCTCTCTCTCTCTCTCTCTCTCTCTCTCTCTCTCTCTCTCTCTCTCTCGAAACTCGGAGGCTGCGCGGTCAACTGATCGAGGTTTTCAAGCTCTTACGCGGGTTCAACGATGTCGATTTTAGAAGTATGTTTAGTTTAAATGATAACCCAACTCGCAACAATGGTTGGAAGTTGGATTTGAAACGGTTTAGGACTAGTGTGTGTGGGAATTACTTTACGTATAAGATCTGTGACACATGGAACAGGTTACCTTCGGAAGTTGTGAACAGTTCCTCTGTGAATCAGTTCAAGAAAAGGGTAGACGAAATCTTGCACACTATTTGAGTGTGTAAAGACATTTAGGACCTCAGTCTGCGGAAATTTCTTTTCCTATAAAATAGTTAATATCTGGAACCAACTTCCCTCAGAGGTTGTTTCCAGTCAAAGTGTAAATGTGTTTAAAAATAGGCTAGACAAAGTACTGAATACTCTCATAGTTCAAGACTAAAACATAGGAAACTCTGCAGGAGATCGCTTGCACGGTGTCTCTGTGAGCAAGCTAAATATAGAGCTATTTATATATTCTCCACTTTCCTGTAAAATTTCCTTGGCTACTTTTCCAGGGTCAAGGTATTTTCTTCAACCTTTTTCCGTACCTGCCTCTGGCAGGGAGGGAGCGGAGGGTGGGGAGAGAGCCTTCTACTTTTCTATCCAGTTTTCTACTACTGCTAGGATAGTTGAAAGAAAAATAAACTTTTACAAAATTTTCCCTGGCACCCGTTGCCATTGGTACCTCCTCGGTATGGGCCGCAAGGCCTTTTGAGGTACTTCTTTTCCTTGTAACACTCTCTCTCTCTCTCTCTCTCTCTCTCTCTCTCTCTCTCGAAACTCGGAGGCTGCGCGGTCAACTGATCGAGGTTTTCAAGCTCTTACGCGGGTTCAACGATGTCGATTTTAGAAGTATGTTTAGTTTAAATGATAACCCAACTCGCAACAATGGTTGGAAGTTGGATTTGAAACGGTTTAGGACTAGTGTGTGTGGGAATTACTTTACGTATAAGATCTGTGACACATGGAACAGGTTACCTTCGGAAGTTGTGAACAGTTCCTCTGTGGAATCAGTTCAAGAAAAGGGTAGACGAAATCTTGCACACTATTTGAGTGTGTAAAGACATTTAGGACCTCAGTCTGCGGAAATTTCTTTTCCTATAAAATAGTTAATATCTGGAACCAACTTCCCTCAGAGGTTGTTTCCAGTCAAAGTGTAAATGTGTTTAAAAATAGGCTAGACAAAGTACTGAATACTCTCATAGTTCAAGACTAAAACATAGGAAACTCTGCAGGAGATCGCTTGCACGGTGTCTCTGTGAGCAAGCTAAATATAGAGCTATTTATATATTCTCCACTTTCCTGTAAAATTTCCTTGGCTACTTTTCCAGGGTCAAGGTATTTTCTTCAACCTTTTTCCGTACCTGCCTCTGGCAGGGAGGGAGCGGAGGGTGGGGAGAGAGCCTTCTACTTTTCTATCCAGTTTTCTACTACTGCTAGGATAGTTGAAAGAAAAATAAACTTACAAAATTTTCCATGGCACCCGTTGCCATTGGTACCTCCTCGGTATGGGCCGCAAGGCCTTTTGAGGTACTTCTTTTCCTTGTAACTCCTTGTAGCTCTCTCTCTCTCTCTCTCTCTCTCTCATATTGTTTGCGAGGATAATTTAAGCGAACATTTCTTTGTCGCTTTGTTACATAGCATGAAACACATTTACTATATTAACTTGGAATTTGAGCACCATTTTTTTTATCGTGTGTGTGTGTGTGTGTGTGTGTGTGTGTGTGTGTGTGTGTTCTTAGCTATATTACGAAGCCGCCACAATCTTTCGGGAACACACTCAGTTCATCACGAAACGTACGTGCGGGTAGCTACATTAGTGGTGTCGCCATAGATTCAGACACACTACTGGAAAAAAAGATATATGAAGAGGTTAGGTGAGATTCGGTTAGGAAAAGTTAATTAGATAAGGTTAAATTTAAATAGGGTTAAATGACGCCATTCACAAGTTAAAATAAAAATGTCGCAGTTTCGTAAGGTAGCCAAACATGTGTGTGTGGTGTGTGTGTGTGTGTGTGTGTGTGTGTGTGCTGTACTTTAATTTGGTTTATTGTCAATTAAAATATTCGAGTGTTTATATTCTCTATTTTTTTGTTTTCAATTTTGATTTTGTTTGTTTTTCACTGAATTGTTTGTTATCCATTTTTAACTTTTTTTCTCTTCTTCTTCCATTATTCTCTTCATTTTATCATTTCTTTTACTCTTTCTTAGGTGTATTTTTGGTAATTTCTCTCTCCTTTCTTCAACTTCATTCTCACTTCTTTCTTCTCTACCTATTTTATTTCTCGCTTCTTTTCATCATCATTCTTTCCTTCCATTTTCTTTTTCATTTCCATCCCTTCATTTTTATTTATTTCATTTTGTTTACTTTTTTTTCATTCCATTTTCTTTTCACTTTATTTCTTTGGTCTCTTTCTCTCCTTTCCTTCACTTCTTTTATTTTATTACCTTCACTTTCTCTCATCTACTTAAATCCTCCCCAACTCTTATTCCTTTATCTGGTCTCTCTCTCTCTCTCTCTCTCTCTCTCTCTCTCTCTCTCTCTCTCTCTCTCTCTCTCTCTCTCTCTCTCTCTCTCTCTCTCTCTATCTTCACCCTTCAGATCCCTTTCTCCTCCCCTCTATCTTCCCCTTATCCCCCCTCTCTTTCTCCCTTATACTTCTTCCTTTTTCCCCTCTTCTCCGTGCGTTCTTCGCTTTATCTCCATCCTTCCTCCCTTGTTTCCTTACGCCTTCCTTACCCCATTATCTGCTGGAAGGCGGAAACGCTGCTTAGGTTTGAGGGTCTTGATAGCGAGTGATTGATGCGTCTCAGCCATTCCCCGAATTAAAAAACGCTATTATTATTACAAGGACGACAAGCAGGCTTCGATGTTTGTTTTGTGGGGCTTCATGAAGCCAATTTCCTTGTTTTACTTTATTAGATCCTATCAAACAGAAGTTAAGTCGGAAAAACCATTTTATGTAACTTTTTTCCCCCCTCTAAGCTACATTCTCTTATTTCGTTTTTAGGGTCGACTAAAATATTTTAAGTTCACGGATTTAATTAGTTAATTGATTTTTTTATATTTAATTTAGCGTTGGGTTAAGGTAATAATTTTGTTTATAGACTTATAAAGTTTTAATCGTAACATTCCTGTAATATACCTCCCTTTACAGTAATACATTATTATTAACTATATAAAACTAATAATAATTATAAATGAACGCTAATAATTAATCAATGAAGGAGAGAAATTGGCACAGCGCTCACGTCAGATTAATACGGCCTACCGCTCTAACCCCCGAATTATTATTAACCAGTATCATCGGGAATCGAACCCCTGACTTCAGTTTATTCGTTCCTCTTATAAGGAAACGGTATTACCCATCCAGCTACGGACGCTGGCTAATGAACACTACAACCTTAAACAGCGAAGCTTAAATCCCGAATCCTGTTCTATACTAAATTAACTAACAATATAAACGGTCTGATTAGCTAATAGGACGGGCGTGATGTATGGATACGTGTATTATTAGACTCGTCATTGTAATTATTATTTAGTAGAGGACCTTTGCAAGACATAAATGCCACCGCCATATAAATTTAAAATAAATGAAACCCTTTACATTTCAGGCCTCCTTTCGACGAAAGCTAGTTGCTCACAATGTTTTGGCACTATTGGCACTGTTCTAGAGTTACATTTCAAATTTGCTTGTTTTGACACAACTATAATATTTATATATATATATATATAATATATATATATAAATTTTTTTTTTATGATATGTGTGTGTGTGTGTGTGTGGTGTGTGTGTGTGTGTGTGTGTGTGTAAAGGAAGGAATGAAAATAAACAAGATCTAACAGCAAACAATTAAATTAGATGAAATGGGTAAACGTTTCGTGAATTATAATGAATTATCTTCCGTAACACACGCAGAGTTTGAAGCTCAGCAAACTATCATCAGTGAAGAAGGAAATGTACAATTTAGCGTTAATAAGTTAATTAGTCCTCCCGGTATCTGACTGGCTTTATTTCGGGGAAGATGAGTTAAGTGCTCGGTTCGTTCCCCGCCTTCTCCTCACTTCGATTAAAAAGGCACTCTAGTTCAATGCAGGAGTGAGGGGAATAAAGGGGAGGAGTCGATCAATAGACCCCACCTACTGTGTGCCTGAGCTCCGCCTCGCCATCTGTTGACGTTCGGTAGGGTGGTACTTACAACTGGGCGGGTACCCACTAACCTTTGCCTTAATTGTTAACTAATACTCCCGATCTGTAACTGAGCTCTGGACAAGAGTATATTCATCTTTTCAAAAATTTTAAAATACATTTTTAACCTCGCTATACTCTCCTTAATTACCACTTCTATTTTGGAAATATATATTTTTTTAAAGTTAAATGCATACGCATTTTAATTCATAATAATTTGTTTTAGATAATATATTGTCTTCTATTCCCTAAACAGTCATTATAGGAAAAGGCATTATGAAATATTACCCAGCAAGAAGTGGGGCATAAAGTAAACGTACTAAGCGTTTTCTTACGTTAACTGAACATCCGGTTTCTTGCTGAGTATTTGTTTCAAATCGAAAGAACATAATTCAGCTGAAAAAAAATTAACGATTTCAACTGCACAAACATAATAGGCCACAATTCAAGTATGCGATAAGTCACACAGACAGAGAACTGATTGAAGTTACTACAAGACCATCAGATTTTAAGTTAATGCAAAGAGAAAGATCAAGAGTTATGTTTTGGTAAATCCTGTAATTTCGATCGGATTGATGATACTGTTGGAAGTCACTGAGGATAAACGGAGTACATATGAAAATCAAACAATATCGGCTTTTGAACATACAGCGAATAATCATTTTATCCACATACACTCTCTGGGTAAGGTTAAGTTAGGACAGATTAGGTTAGGTTAAATTTGGTTAAAAGTAGTATTGTAAAGTGTCAAGTTGGCGCGTAGATGTTAATATGGAAGAGAACTGCAAACAAAAAATTGAAGGAGAAAATATCACGCGTAAAAAGGATGACAGTATGAATGTAAACCATAGTAATGACTAATAGGAACACGAGACTTAATCAGAAGAGAAGAACATATAAATATTTCAAAAGCTTATGTACAGTCCCTGAAAAAAGTTCGCCTCGAAATCCAAATATTCCTAAAATGCACTAAAAAATACGGATCACCTGAAGATCAGGGCCCCCAATTTTCCCACCTGAAGATCAAGGCCCCCAAATTAAAGGAAGATAAAAAAATAAGATCAGAAAGATTTTATTGTGATAAAAAACAATTTATGAGAAACATTTAAACATTAATTAAAGATCAGAAACATTTTATTTTATTTAGTTAATCCGGCGGATATTGCAAAGCAATGTGATTACAAAAATTTTCCAAAGAGTTGGAAGAAAATCGTTCATGTCACAAATTCTTTCAGGTATGAGTCCAGGAATTCGCATTTACAGCAACGCATTTGTTTAATGTAACATTTGTTTGTTCCAGTAGGACTCAGTTGTTTGTGTATGAACACCACTCACTGGATCCACAAGGTTGAGGGAATGGTTAACAGTATCATGGGTATAACCAAGATTTTGTTGTATTCGATTGTATGTTCTCCACTCGTCGCTGTAAATAACGGTGCCTGGCCGAACCACTTTTTCAATTATGGGAAGAAGAGTGGCTGCATCTCTAGCTTCGACAATCTCCATATAGCCGTGTGCTGGTGTTGTAACCCTATCCACAAGACCAAACACCCAAATTTGACTGTGTGAAGCCCGTCCTCGATGATGCTTCGGTTTATGCGAGAAACAGGACTCATCAATTTCAACGATAGCACCGGGACCACCAAGCTTGATTGGATTTCTTAAAAAGTGTCCTACGCAAATTTCTCTGAAGAAGCTATAACAGTCAATCATTGTTTCTTCAGATAAATTTAACTGACAACCGGCTCTTGATTCACCGATTCGTTCACATCATAAATACTTTGCAATGTACCCATTTTTTAAGTGTCAAGCGTGATTTGGAGAAAAAGGAACCACTGCGTATTGATGTCTTTGATTTAAACCTTGGGCATTGCTTATTTTGACACTTCCATGAAAATTTGTCAGGAGCACTTGAACATTGCGTCCATTTCATTGATGGAGAGCAACTATGACATTTCGTGTCTCGCTTTATAAGGCCGTGTTGTTTAAACCAGTTAATAATGGACAAACAAACAATCGTCACTTAACAAAGGAAGGACTACACTCTCGAAAGTATTACGGTTCATCCTTGGGGCTGATAATTTAAATACAGGGTGTCCATAAATGTTTACCCTGAAAACAGTATGCTCTTATGTTTTAATGACGAATCTTACATCCGTTTTCTTTTTACAGGTGATCTCGTACACGCATAGAGTTTCTGTGCTGGTGTGTTTCGTCTACCGCATTCGCCGCTAGGAGTGCTGTAGTAGCTGTTCAGTTAAGATGGCGTCTGTGACAGAGAAGGCACAATGTGTTGTGTGGCTTGCAGAAACAAAATCTCCTGTCAGTGTTCAGCGAAGGTTCAGAACAAAGTATGGAAAGAATCCACCTGATGTGAAGTTAATTAAGTCGTGGATGAAAACATTCTTGGAAACTGGAAACGTGGAAAAGGGAAAGAGCAGTGAAAGACCATCAGTTTCCGATGGGACGGTGGAAAACATTCAAACTGCTTTCACACGGTCACCAACGAAATCGGTGAGACAAGCTTCATGTCAACTAAAGATACCGAAGTCTACGGTGCACAAGGTGTTACACAAACGTTTGAAGTTACACGCGTGAGTGTGAATACCGTTTAGACATTTTACGTGCCACTAGGGGTGCACATGTGGAAGCTTATTAAGTTCATTAACTATGTATCAAAACTTTGTATGTTTATCAACTTATGATTAAAACTGTGTTTGAATACGAGTGTTTATTTAAAAGTTATAGCATGCTTTAATCAGGGTAACCATTTATGGACACCCTGTAGAACTGCTCGGGCCAGATCAGTTTTACATAATGATGATAGAGGGAACTAACACAACCACTACGACTCCTATCGGTGTAACCTTAACCTAAAAATTTAACATAAAAATTAAATAAATTTTGCCACCTGAAGATCAAGGCCCCCAATTTTTCCCACCTGAAGATCAGGGTCCCCAGATGAGGCTGGTGGCCCTGATCTTCAGGTGATCCAAAAATACTAATTGGTAATACGCGATTTTCTTTGGAGATTTTATTCGTTTTTGGTAACAGTAATAAAATTTTAAAACAAACTCAAATCATTACTGATTAAATTTCTAAAAAGCATAAAAAAATTACTAACATTTATAGGCGAACTTTCTTCCGGAACTGTTCAACAATTAATAATAATGGATTCTGCAATTCATGTAGGGGGCTGGAAAGAAATATTTAGTCAGCAAGCGTCATTAGCTGGTTGATCCTTCACCCGAGACGTGCAGTAGTACAACCAAATAGTAAAAATCAGTCCCCCTTTAACGGCGCGTGAACTGGGTAGAGCCAAATAAATTACGTAGAATGAGCTCGTTAGAGTACCCCCTCCTATTTCTCAGACAATAGTAATTACGAGGGGGAACTAGCGCGACATGCCAAAAGTCACGTCAAAAAAGAAAATAAGTACAGTCATAAAAGGAAATATACAAACGATATATACAAAAATCATACTATGCTATATACAACCATAAGCAACAAGGAAATTTTCAATACGTTCTAGAAATCAGCATATACAGGGTGTCCCAGAATTAACTATCTATTTCAATGAAATCGGACAAATTTAATAAAAACTGACATAATTTTGTGTTTATTACTAAATTATGATACAAAAACAAATAGATTTATAAATCATAAGTCAAAACTTTATTGAGAAGTTTCAACATGTGCACCGTCTGTATCTCTGCAAATTTCAAATCTATCCTCAGCGCTGCGAAACACATTTTGAAGCATTTCAGGTGTTATCTCCCGCACTGCCAACTGGATGCGTTCTTTAAGTTCAGCTAAACTATTGATCTTTTGGCGATAAACCTTTGTTTTTATGAAACCCCATGCAAAGAAATCCAGGGGTGTCAAATCCGGAGAACGCGGAGGCCAAGGTCGAGGTCCTCCACGTCCAATCCACCGATTCGGAAGGCGTCTGTTGAGGTATTCTCGAACAATTAGAGCATAATGACATGGTGCTATCTTGTTGAAACACAACATTATCAAGAATGCCATCATCAAGAAGCTGTGGTTCGAGAAACTGCTGAAGCATATCAAGGTAGACGGTACCTGTTACAGTTGCTTCCGCAAAGAAGAATGGGCCATAAATTTTGGATTTGGTCATTCCAAGCCACACGTTAACTTTTGGAGAGTCTCTTTGCCATTCTATGACTTCAGACGGTCTTTCATTGGACCAGATACGACAGTTGTGTCGATTGACTTTACCACACGTGTGGAAAGTCGCCTCATCACTGAATAAGATGTTATCCAATAAACTTTCATTTTCGATTTGATCCACAATTTCTGCACACCTTGCTGCTCGATTTGGATAATCCTCTTCATTTAGGGCATGCAGTACTTGAATGTGATAAGCCTTTTTCATCAGTGTCGAACGCAAGATTCTATGAACTGTTGTCTTGGATATGTTGAGTCTTCGACCGGCCTCCCTAACCGAAGTTGTTGGTTCATCCTCAAACAATTGTCGTACCTGTTCGGTACTGTTACGTGCTGTCCTTGGGCGTCCTCTTCCCACCTCGTCGTGTACGGATCCAGTTCTTTTAAATTTGTTCACAAGTTCACGAATCGCTTTGTCTGTAGGACCGGTTCTGTGGAATCTTCTTGTAAATTTTTCTGATTTCATTACATTGCATTCCTTTGATACGGGATGTTACAACAAAGATGCGTTCTTGTGTATTCATTATTAATAGGGTTCTGAAAGAGAATGAAAATAAAACTATGAAAAACTATGAAAAAATTATGAAAATAAAATTATGAAAAAAATTTAGAAATTTATACATTTTTAACACATATTAAACATGATAAACATAAATAAAAGTGTGTTTTTAAAAAATTTGTCCGATTTCATTGAAATAGATAGTTAATTCTGGGACACCCTGTATACAGGGTGTCTCAGAAGTCGCGCACCATAGGCTTTATTCAGATTTACGAGGTTTACGAGTTGAAATGGTTTATAAGTGATGTTTAATTTCAATATATGTTCGCTAATGTTCGAATAATAAAATTAATAGTATGTACAGTTAATCAAAAAGCTATCTTAAAATAATTAAATTGAATGAAGCTACATTAGCCAATGGTGCGTGACTTCTGAAACACCAGTGGCTAATGTAGCTTTATTCAATTTAATTATTTGAAGATAGTGTGTACAATTAATCAAAAAGATATTAATTTTATTATTCGAACATTATCGAACATATATTGTAATTAAACATCATTTATAAACCATTTCGACTCGTAAACCTTGTAAATCTCAATAAAGGCTATGGTGCGCGACTTCTGAGACACAGTGATACAACTCAAAAGTTTCTCAGGGGACCATTCTACGGGGCTTCCAAGACAGCCTGAATTCGCTTTGGGTAGCTTGCCAAAAGTGACGTGAATAGATCTTGATCGTTACGCAAATTTGCTAAAACAGTTTCAATGTGTTGCGTCATTGTATCCTTCGAAAATCGATTTGCTGCAGGTTCTTGAAACAAGAGACATTCAACCTTGTCCTTTATAACTGATCCAATTTGTTCACAGATGTTCAGGTCAGGAGAATTTCCTGGCCATTCTTCATTTCCAAAGAAATCGATCTCATGGTTCCGCAACAACTGTTGAGCGGCTAATGCCTTAAAGCAGGAGGCTTTATCGTGCAGAAGTGTGACCTGATCGACATCCATAACATTGTTTGGGTTTCTTAGAAAAGGAATGACATGCTGGGATAGAATAATATCACGAAAATACTGTCCATCCTAACTCTGACCATTTGGCTTCAGCACCCACATGAGCTTCTTTGCAGTGAACAAAACAAACACACCAACACAGTCTGGACTTTTTAATAATTCGCGATAATGTTCATTGTCATCGATTTCATCTGGTGTTGTGGCCCACACTCGATCATTTTGGTAGTTAGGCCGACGTGTTACGTAAACAAAAAATTCATCGGAGACAGCTAAATGCATGAAATCATCCACATCCCAATCTTCAAGATAATGAGCAAACCACATTCTGTCATCGATGTTAAGTTGAGTTTTTCTTGGCTTTGGAAGTTCATGCCAAGGCTTTAAACCTTGCCTATGACGGTACAGTCGAATGATCTCACCACTAACGATCTTTCCTCTCAACACTTCGATCTCTCTAGAAAGTTTAGCACAGCTGTTTTTCGGCTTACGCGTACCGCTTTCAATGCTGTCCTTTGTTTCCTGAGAGAGTGGCAAATTTGGGGGCCCAGATTTGGTTGTATCCATTTCACATTCATCCAAAGTTTTATTCCAATTTCTTTTGACGAAGTCCTCACTTCTTCGCAACTTTTTGGCAACCCATGAACGTGTTATAAAGGTGGCTCCAGCATCACGAGCTTCCCGAAATGTTATTGCTCGTATGCGATCTATCACACGTTGCCTCTCCGAATCACCAATTAATTGAGAAGCCATTACATATATTATCACTTTATCAGCTAGAGTAATTTTAATACCTGCAATAAATAAAGAATTTTATATATTTTTATAGTCACTAAAAACTATTTCGATATAAGTAAACAAGTAAGCTGAAAATGGGGGCCTAATGTTTTTTGGAACCCCTTATGTTACACACAGACCGTGCTGGAACAAGGAAGTCTTCTGGGAAATTAAATCCACTATAGTTCGAATAAGTAATGATAAATGACAAATACTATAGTTTTTCTTTTTCATAATGGAAGGCCCAACGTAGGCATCGGGTTACTCGCAAAGAGGCCCCAAAATATAGCTCCCCTCACCAGCTATCTGCCAAGCAGATACGATCCAGCTTTTGGACAGGATCTTGTCCCAAAGCTGGATCCTATCTGCTTGGCAAATAGCTGGTGAGGGAAGCTATATTTTGGGGCCTCTCTGCGAGTAACCCGTTACCCACGTTTGGCCTTCCATCATGAAAAAGAAAAACTATAGTATTTATCATTTATCATTACTTATTCGAACTACAGTGGATTTAATTTCCCAGAAGAGTTCCTTGTTTCATGCACGGTCTGTGTGTAACATATACACCGTCTGCCAAAAAAAAGGGTTCACTCTAAAAACATCCATGAAATCAACATTTATTAACCAATCATAATGAAACTCATAGAGAGGAAAACTCTGTAAACAGTATATATGTACACCAATTTTCACATTATTATATTCAAAATTAATGATTTAATGAGGATTGTTTATGTTCAACAAATTTTGTTGGTGAACATCGCTTCGTGTTTTGAATTCTGGGAGTCGACAAAGGCGGTAAAATTTTGGTAATAAAATTTTTATTTTCATTTTAGTTATAAAATACATCATAAGATTTATAAAATATAGGAAATGCCTCCATTAAAAAAACATGAAAATAAAAAAAGGATTTTGAATTTCGAAACAGAACTTGAATCCTAAGTTCACAAAAGAAATCAAATTAACATTTTACTCTTTTAGAATTCCTATTAAAAAAATTGTTCAATGTGTTTCCCTTCTGTTTCAACAATTTTCTTCAATCTTGGACGAAATTCATCAATGGTTCGATCGAGCTGCTCCTGTGGTATCTATTCCCACTTCTCCACAAGAATCTGACGCAAGTGATCAACATTTTTCACTCTGCTCCTATAAACTCTGTGCCAAGTTTTCCCAGATTCCAGTCAACATGTTTCAAGTCAGGACTGTTAGGTGGCCAATTTTGGGGTTCAAGTAATTCTGGGGCATTATTTTTGAAGTATTCCACAGTTGCTACTGCTGTGGGACGTTGCTCCGTCTTGCTGAAAAAGATAACCACCGTTGGCCAGATTTTGCATTTCGGGAAGTATGTTTCGCAGCAGAATATTTCGATAGTACTCGGCATTAACTTTTACACCAGGCTCAATAAAATGAATGGATGTTTTTCCTAACTTTGATATGCCAACTGACACCATGACACTAGCTGAGAAATGACTTCTGGTTGCAAAAAGTCTGCTATCAGGTATTTTATTCTTACATTGGACGTGCGAGTAAACTCTGTCATTTTGACTGTTCCGAGGTGGCTCCACAGTGAATCTCTTTTCATCAGTGAAAAAAGCCTTTCAAAGTTTATCATATGTTACTCGCCGAAAGATTTGTTTTGATCTTTGAACTCGTTTCTGCTCATCAGTTTTGAGTAATCTTTTGCCCGTGCACTCTTTTGAAAGGTTTTAGTTGAAGATTTTGTTTAATTATGAGTCTCACACTAGTTTCTGATAATTCTAACTCTTTTGATATGTGAGCTGGTGTCATATGGGTTCCTGGCTGGTTTTCCTTACTTAATATACGTTCTTCGACGTCGTCAATATTGTCTCGTATGCGAACAGTTTCTGGTCGCCCACTTTCCTCTCTTCTTTTGATATCCCCAGTCTTGTCAATTTTCTTTCGAAGCTTTCCCAAACCACCAAGAGTCCATCCTTTGTTGGGGAATTCGGAGAGTAGTTTAGTTCGTCCATATCCCTTTTCTAGTCTATAATGCTTAATTACAGGGTGTCCCATAAGTCCGGCATCATAGGAGAAGTTCATATTTTTCTATTTCTACAAACCATAATTCATATTTTTCTCTTTCTACTGCTCGGGATGCCAATTCCCCGTCCACCATTCTGTTCAGTGACGAGGCTGTTTTTTATGGAAATGATGAGGTAAATCGACAGAACACCCGCTACTGGTCTCAAAACAACCCTCACTGGTATACCTCTTCAAAGGAACAAGGTGCATCTCGGGTGATGGTATGGTGTGGCATTTGGGAGGATCGCATCATAGGCTCCCTCTTTTTCGATGAACATGTCAATGGAGGCACCTACCTACGTATGCTCAAGGAAGAAGCATTTCCCAGTGTCTTGAACGAAGAAGGAAGTTTCTCAACATGGTTCCAGCAAGACGGCGCTCCTGCACATTACAGCACCCAAGTAAGGGAATACCTGTACCAACAATTCCCTGGTCATTGGATAGGACGTCGAGGGCCTGTGGAATGGCCAGCTAGAAGCCCGGATCTCACGCCACTAGATTTTTATCTCTGGGGCCACTTGAAAGCGCTGGTATACGCAGAGAAAATTAGGAGTGTCGAACATTTGCGACAGCGTATTATTGGGGCATGTAACACCATTACTCCTGACATCATTCACCGTGTGCTTGCTGATTGGGTATCACGTCTGAATTTGTGTATTGAAAATAATGGTGGACATATTGAGCACGTTCTGTAAATAAAAGCTTTTGTTTTGCCTTTTTTTATTATTTTTCCTATGATGCCGGACTTATGGGACACCCTGTATAATCTTATCTTCCTCTGGAAATGGCATATTCACTATATTTCATAACCCTGCAAAAAAAACTCGTATATTAGAATTTACAAAAGTGAAAATGGAAATAAAGGATTCTTGATTAGTTTGTCGAGCATCACTTGTAGTATTATTAGAGAAATATTCAATAAATCGTTAATTTTTGATAGCTTCGAACTGAAATTTGGTTTACAGGTAGATATTTTATGTATCTTTTACTCTTTTTCTTTTTTCCCTTCTACTCCAGATGGAGAGTTTTTTTTACTTCCGGGGTTAAACCTTAACCCTAAGGAATTTTTAGGTACAGCCTAGTACTAGGCGTAAGATAGAGGTGCTGTATCGTAATATCTCCCCTACAACTTCTCCAGATGTCACACTTATGGGCAGTTGGTTCAGGAACTCTACTGTGGATTTCTTTACTGCCCCTGTCACCCCCACTACTATTGGGATGATCTCAGGTTCCACATTCCACATTCTCCTTATTTCGTGTTTGAGTCTCTGGTATTTTAAGACCTTTTCCTTTTCATAGTTCGCCACATTCCAGTCTGCGTGGACTCCTACTTCCACCAAGAGGCACTTGTTTCCCTCCTTCTCTCTCACAACTATGTCTGGTCTGCATCCTGATACCCTGATGTCAGTTGGTATTTCGTGATCATATAGGAGCAGCACTTTGTCACTGTCTTCTATTCCTTGTGGAATATGTTCCCAGTGTTTTTCTGTTTTTAGCCTTATTTCATATTTCTTACACAGCTTGAAGTGGATTAGCTTGCAGGCTGCATTGTCTCTCTCTGTGTAGTTTCCTCTGTGCAGGAATATTTCACACCCCGATAGTATGTGACTCACAGTCTCTGGGCTCTTTGAGCACAATCTGCACATCTCTTTCATTTCTGCCCTCAATATTCCTTTTGAACCAGTTTGTCCGTAGTGCCTGGTCTTGTGCTGCCATCACCAGCCGTTCATCTTCTGGTCTCAGTGCCCCTCTTACCAGGAACGGTTTTGTCCCTCTCTATGTATGCTCTGTTCAGCACGTTCTCTTTGTATACTTTGCTGAACTTGTGCTCTTCCCAGTTCTTCTCCTTTTCTTCTGATCTTTTCTTGTTATACCTTCTTTTGATGGTGCTTATCTTTTCCATGAGAGGTTTATTTGCAATGTCTTCAAGCTGTTCAGGTCCTATGCCAGCATCCACTAGATAATCATTTGCCTTCTTTGAAAGTGGTGTTGTTCGAGGCTTTTCACGTTCATGGTCTCTTACAAATCTGACTAGCCTTCCTTCTCCTTCCTTTATGTACTGTGCTAATCCTATTGTTGTGGCTTTGTGCACTCGGTCAATTAGCGCAAGCCCTAATCTACCGACCCTCCTTGGCAGGTATAGCCTTGGTGTGCATTGGTTTTTATATATGACCTTATGCGCTGGAGCAATTTTATGGTGATCGTAACCAGTTTGTTGATTTCTTGCTGGGTCCAGTTGATTTGCCAAAACTGTAGGTGAGATTTTAGGCTTAGCTTTATCCTTTTTGAATATTCTTTCCGCAGTCTTTCCTTCATGATGTCATTTTCCATCTTTTCAGATTCCTCCATCCCCAGATATTTATATGTAGCCTCTTGCTCTAGTTCTTCTATCACGATATTGTCCACCCTGATGTTTTCTGATTCACACCTTTTGCCTTTCTTTAGTGTGAGTGGCACATTTCTCAAGACCAAATTCCATCTGGATATCATCTGAGAACTTTTTGACCTCCCTGACCTCTTCTGTTAGCTCACTTTTGTTTGGGGCATATACCGTATTTTACGCCTCATAAGACGCTACAAGTGGTAAGACGCACCCTATATTTAGCAAAGAATATTTAAGAAAAAAATATTTCGAAGATTTATCAGCCTGACAAAAAATATTCCCATAACTTTATTAAAAGAATATTAAACAAAACAACAACATATGAGCCCTGAAGTGATTTTTGGAGACGTTTTTTAGGAAAAAAGTAGCGTCTTATGAGGCGTAAAATATGGTAGTTTTAGGTCATCCATGTAAAATGAGATATTTTCGGGCTGTTCTTTTCCCTTGGTCTCATTACGTAGCCTTTGTTTAGGTTATTTATTAGTTGGCTGAGTGGGTTTAGCGCCAGTACAAACAAATGAGGGGATATTGAATCACCCTGGTAGATCCCTCTCTTGATTCTCACACTGTTCACCTCTAAAGTTTCCTTACTATGATGGAGAGTTAGGTCTGTTTCCCATCGTGTCATAGCTGTTTCTAAGATGATCCTGCTGGTAGGGTGGATCTTGTATAGTCTCAATACTTCCTTCACCCAGGAATGGGGTACACTGTCATACGCCTTTTTGTAGTCAATCCATACCATGCTTAGGTTTCCGTTTCTTTCTGCTGTTCTCCAATATAGCCCTGTTGATTAACAGCTGGTCTTTTGTCCCAGACGTTTTTCTGCTGCATTCTTTTCGTTCTGGGCTTATATTGTTGTTTTCTCCTGCATGGCTGTAGATCCTGTCAGCTATGATTCCTGTTAGCATTTTGTAGATTGTTGGCAAGCACGTTATTGGTCTATATTTACTTGGATTCTAGGCTTCATGGGACTTTGGTAGTAATGTTGTTTTTCCTTTTGTCAACCATTCTGGTGCTTCTTCTTCTGCTGTTACTATCTTGTTGAAGCACCTTGTTAGTTTTCCATTTAGTGATGTTAGCTTTTTCAACCAGAAGTTCTTAATCATGTCTGGGCCTGGTGCTTTCCTGTTGCTGCTTCTTTTTATTTTCTCCTCGACTTCATTCACGGTTATTCTGTCCATGTCCATCTCTGAGATGTTTCTCACATTTTCGCTGTTGCAAAGGCTCCCAATCCATTCTGCACCATCATTATGGTTGACTTCGTTCTCGTAGATGTTCTTCCAGAAATGCTCCACTTGTTCTTTTTCAGGTGGTCTTTCTACGTTTATCTGGGCATTCTTTAACTCTCTAAATAGTTTTGTTGGGTTGTCTTCAAACATCTCATTTTGTTTCTTCTCTCTATCCAAGCGTATATATATCTTGCCAATCTTTTTGCCTTTGCCGACAGGTCTAGCTTTTTCCTGACAATACTTTGTCTGATCTTTCTTTCATTGTCCAGTCTTTCTCTTTGGATTAATACATTTACCTTCCTCCTTCCCAGTTCAGATCTTATTTCCCCCTCATATGGGTAGTTATGATTAAGATCTCCTTCCTGAGGTTACCTACTCTGCTCTCTAGTCTTTGCTGCCACCATGGCTTCCTCTCATTTCCATTCTTTCCCTGGTTTTGCTCCTGGTTATTCTGCTTGCGTGTTTTTACCCCTACCATCTCTGTTACGCTGACTGCTGTTGCATAATATAACCTGTTTAATTCTGTGAGGTTACTCTCCTGGGGTGTTATTGCAGGTAGTACCTTGTTCGCTATCTCTATATATTTTCTGACCTTATAGATGTTCCTCAGCTTGGGCAGTGGTCTTCTGTGGTTCAGTTCCTGGTGTACATCATCTTCTCTGTGGATTAGGATCCTCCTTTTCATCTCCTTCTCTTCCTCACTCTCCTCTTCTATCTCTTCCACACTATCATTGCCTGATCCTGATGTAGAGTCTCCCTCATCATCTGATGGCTCACTTGGGGGAGGTGGAGGTGGAGGGGGATGGGGTGGCAAGATGTTTGTGTGCCTGTGGTTCATTTCCACTTCCACCTCCTCCTCTTCCCGCCCTGGGCAGGCATCCTTGTCCACCTCTTTTGTGCTGTCTCTGGGAGGTGTTTCCACTACGGTACCTGGGACTGTCTCCTTTGTGTTTTCTGTTATTGAGGGTTTCACTTGGCTTTCTGGTGTTTCAGCCAGTTTTTTTTTTTTTTGTTTGTTTCTTCCCTCTACCTACTGTCCCTTTGCTCGTTCTTAGTTCTTCTAGGGTATCAGCAGTTATTACTAGTTGTTCCTGTACAACCCACATTGCCTTTTCTTTTGCTTTCTGTGCCTCATCATATGTTGGTAGTGTGGCTCTTTGTTTCCTCTCATGGTCAGTTCCTCTTTCTGCGATTGTCTTTAAGATATGATGTTTTTGCTGCACTATTTTTCGGTTTACTGTATGGTCTGTGTACCGCTTCTGGAACCTGTATACCATGTAGTCACTCTCATCGAACTCCTTCCTTTCAATTGCCCATTTTAGGAGTTCGCTCTTGTTCTCTTTTCCTGGGATCATCTGCCCTATATACAGGCTTTATAACAGGTACAGATTTCTCTCTAGTGTCCATGTCCACTCGCTCATGGTGTTCTCATTTCCCTTTTGGACATATTCTTCTACCTCTCTTTTGATCTTTTTCATTTCATCTTTTGTGATCTCTGATTTCCCGAGTCTCATGTTTGCGCTGATGCTGTGGAATCGACAGTCCGGTTTTTTTTTTAGCTTCTCCCTATCTAACACTCCTCTCTTTGTTAGCATTTCTCTGCACCTTTTGCTGGTTCCATTTTTCGGGAACTGCTCACTTGTGGCATAGGTGGTACACTACAGTATTTCTCGTTTTTCCTCCACTGACCATTGTGTCCTGGTACCCCCTCTGGGGTTGTAGGTGAAGTTAGTCCGTTTCTTTTTGTTGTTGGGTGAGATGGGGGCTTCCTGGGGTAGCTCTGTCATGTCACTTTGTGGAGGTTGCCCCCTCATTTTGTGTAACCCGTCCATACTGAGGGGCAGTAGTGTGGACTTGGGCCCTTTTTCCAGGGCTGGTATTGCTCGGAGGGTTAAGACCATTCCCCCGTTTGCCGAGCTCTTGATAACGGTCACATGGTACTCGGATTTTGGCACCTGTGCGACGGGGCGAAGTGGCTCTGGCTGATTCACCATTACCCCTCTTCACGCCGTTGGCTTTCCTTCTTAGGTTGTAGTTCATTGCGTTTCTTTTTCTGCTGTCCACGGCCTCTTATTCTTGTATTCGAGGCTTCCCTGCCGATTTCCCAGTAGGGTACTCCCCACATCCGCAACCCGGGGGACGCGTTTCATACTGATTGTTTGAAAAATGTTGATTCTATGGATGTCTTTTAGAGTGAACCCTTTTTTTTGGGCAGACGGTGTATATACTGTATATATTAGGGATGCACCGGATGCCGGATCACGATCCGGTATCCGTCCGATCCGGCCACTTCTTCAGTATCCGGCAGGATACCGGATAATTAATTAACATTTTAATCACACTTCATATTTCAAGTTTTTGTGTGTACTTTATTATTTTATTATGGCTAATGATAAACGATTTTATTCAGCTGTGGGAAGAGCCGTGTGCAATAAAGGGCTAAATTTAACATTGTGGTTTTTTTTGTTTAAAAGAAAATCATTATAAAAGTTAGATTTTTCTAAAATTTAGCAGAACTAGGTCCAATGAACTTTGCCTTTTTTCTTTCCAACATTGAATGCATTGAGAATAATGATTTTGTAAAATTAGTATGAACCATAAAAGTTTATTAAACCAATAGTTAATTGCAAGTTTTAAAATTTTATGCCCTTAAGAATACATGATCCGGCCAAATATCAGGCAATTATCCGGTATTCGGCAAAAATAAAAGCCAGATATCCGGTATTCGGCAAAAATAAACCAGATATCCGGTATCCGGTTATCCGACAACATTGTGATCCGGTACATCCCTAATATATATATATATATATATACAGTATATATATATATATATATATATATATATATATATATATATATCACACAAAAGGAAGAAGTATAAGTACTATCCCCAAAAGGTATATACAGGGCGTCCCAAAAAAATGTATACACTTTAAATAATTATAAAGGCAGTGTTTATTAAAATACATTTCATTTTCAAAATGTAATAGAATCTACAGACATTATTTAATTGTTTGTCAACGCCTGTTTTCAAACTGACGTCCGTTCTGGTCCAGGCACTGCTGATAACGCGAAGCAATGGAATCGCAAACATCACGAAACATTTCGTTTGGTATTTGTGTGCATTTTCGTTCAATGGCTGCTCTCAATTCAGCGACTGTTGCAGGTTTTATAGCGTAGACTTTGTCTTTTAAGTATCCCATAAAAAAAGTCTAGTGGTGTGAGGTCTGGTGAACGCGGAGGGTATTCTACGAAACCCCTTCGTCCAGTCCACATCCACATCGTGCCAAGTACCACTCGCAATACTCCACTCTTCGGTCCGGATCATCTTCATTAATAGCATGGACTAATCTTGGAATGTAACTTTTCCATTGACAGCGCTTCAAAATGCGTTGGACAGACGATTCTGAAATTCCTACCTCACGACTCGCTTGCCGCACAGATTTTCTTGGACTTTGGTGATACGTTTCCAGTACTCTTTCTTGCTTTGTGGGGCTTGTCGATGTCCGTGGTCTTCCGGAACGCTTCTTGTGGACATTCTGAACAGTTCCATCGGCTTCAAACTTATCTCTAATTCGAGTGATGGTAAGTCGCGTTGGTGGATCTGTTTGAAACTCCCTCCTAAACTGTCTTTGCACTTCAACTGCGTTTTCACACTTCCAGTAGCATTTTAGAATGAATTTCCTTTGTTCAAAGCTTAGTCTGACTGTCATTATTAATTCTAATGGGTTTAACTTCGAAAGAAAGAAACATCAATTGAGCTATCAGCTGTTAAAGTGTGTATACATTTTTTTGGGACGCCCTGTATATTGCAGTAAAAACCCAAAATCCGTCCAAAACTAGAAGGCATGAAGATCGTTGGCAAAAACTATCAGGTCATCCCATAAGTAATGTCGTTTTTTACGATAGATTAAGTTTAAACTAGTCCTACTCGGTTTAAGCATAAATTTTCCGACGGTTATATCTAAGAGGAGATCTATCGTGTTTCGCTACATACTTTACAGACCTTGACCAGTGAAGACGTGTGTTTTGCTTTATGTGAACCCCTCATAAACATGGCGGTATCAGAAGAGCATATCAGGCATATAATGCTTTACGAGTTCAAAAAAGGGAATAGTGCTACTGAAGCAACGCGAAACATTCAGGACGTTTATGGCAACGATATTCTGCATGTGAAGAAATGTCAAAGATGGTTTCAAAAGTTTAGGAATGGTGACTGCTGTTTGACAAATGCAGCACGCTCTGGACGCCCTGCTGAGTTTGATGATGACCTGCTGTTAGCCGCACTTGAAGAAGACTGTTCAACAACTGTCGAAGAATTGGCCCAGAAACTCAATTCATCCCCGTCCACCAATCATCGACATTTGCAACAACTCGGGAAAGTGCCTAAGTTAGGAAAATGGGTGCCACATGAATTGTCGGTCGACAATCTGAGGGTGCGGGTAAACATTAGCACAGTTCTTTATTCCCGTGAACTCCAAGATCCGTTTTTGCACCGTTTAGTGACTGGTGATGAAAAGTGGATACTGTACCAGAATGTTAAGCGCCGTCGACAGTGGGTTTGTGCCGGAGAACCAGCGACACCACAGCCAAAACCAAATCTTCCCCTCGGAAGGTGTTGCTTAGTGTTTGGTGGGATAAAGGTGGTGTAATACACTTTGAAACCTTACCACACAACCAAACAATCACCGCTCAAGTCTACTGTCAACAACTGGATCGATTGAACACTGCACTAAAAGAAGAGAGACCTTCTTTGGTTAATCGGAAAGGAATCGTGTTCCACCACGACAACGCACGTCCTCATACCGCTCGGATCACTTCTGCAAAAATTGAGGAGCTTGGGTGGGAAAAACTTCCACATCCTCCAGACCTTGCGCCTTCAGATTATCATCTCTTCAGGAGTCTGCAAAACTATCTTGACGAGAAACAGTATACTTCTTTAGATGACCTGCACACCAGTCTTCGTACGTTTTTTGCCTCAAAACTGCCTGAATTTTATAAACATGGCATTGAAAAGCTTGTAGGACGTTGGCAGAGTGTCATTGATTCCGCTGGAAAATATATACTACATTAAAAAGTTTCAGTCGAGTTTTCTTTGTCCTTCAAATTCCGATCTAAAAACCGACACTACTTATGGGATGACCTGATAGTATTACCTAGTCAAAACTAGTTCTACCTAAGTTGTCGAGGATAACCCGAAATATACGGCTGACATGTTATTAAACCTACTTTTAACTAATTGAATGCCCGGTTAGGTCAACTATACGCCCTTGACGATTGGTTAGGTTAAGTCATGATATTTTCGTCAGTTTTAACGAAAATATCACGACTGATTTTCGTTAGTTTTAACTAAAATATTACGACTTAATCTAACCAATCGTCAAGGGCATTCAGCTGACTTAACCGGGCATTCAATTAGTTAAAATTAGGTTTCGTAATATGTGAGCCATATATCTCGGGTTCTCCCTGACAACATTACGTAGAACTAGTTTTGACTAGGTAATACAAGTTTTAGCGAACGACCTTCGTGGCTTCTCGTTTTGACGAGTAAAAAAACTGCTTTTGACGGATTTCGGGTTTTTACTGCAACTTATATACAGATAATATAATTTTTACTTGGGAGGAATGCGAAACAATTAGATATTAATTCAGCAAAGCCGGTAGAAATCTCAAGATACCTTGACAAATTGAAGTTAATTTAATAACTCTCTCGACCTGTCGATAGATATCATTGTGATCAAAATGAAATTAGTGGAGAGATAATCTAATTATTTTCAAAATATTTTTAACATTCCTTTCTCGGATCAGTGGCGTACTAAGGGGGGTGCGAGGACCGCCCCGGGTGACAGCCAGGGAGTGGGGCCATCGGGAGAGTTGAAATACCAGTACAAGTTTTCAAACCAAATGAAAAATTCGCCAAAGTAAGAAATTTTTTTTTTTTAATTTTCAAACTATTACAACAGCTTAATGTTAATTTCCACTATAAAATAAATTTTTATTTTTATTGGCAATACAGAATTTACAAACAAAAAATTAAATATTTGATAAAAATTACATCGAAAGGCGAACGTTTGTTGACGTTTTAGTCATCAGTTTATTGAGCATAGCCAGCTGGCTGCAACTGACATTCCAAGTCTTGTTCACTTGACACTGACTCCACATACATGAGGTATGTTTCATTAAATAATTATGATAAAGCATAAAGTGCTGGTGTTTATAACAATATCATGGTACTTATAGCAGTGTCCAGTAATTTTTGACAATGTGGTATCATAGTGATGTTTAAGTGTTTATAAATGCATCGTCGTGATGTTATAATACCCGGTAAATACATCGTCGTGACGTCGTGATTTTTTTTACTTCTTTATTTACTGGATATACTGTTAATTTTCATTTTGTCAGTGGTCTAGTTATTTGTGAGTAATGCTCATAGTTTTCTGCCTTTTTAGGAGTCGTGTTTGCACTTAATTCCCCCCCCCCCAAAAATAAAATAAAATAATAATAATAATAATAATAATAACAGACAATTTGTTCAGTTAATGTATTTCAAGTCATAATAGTTCATGCTTGTTATGCATGTTCATGCTTTATACCTTTTGATTTTAAAAATCTACTTGCAAACATAATATATTTTTCTGTGTTTAAATTTTAAAATTATTTATGGGGGGTGCCAAAGGAAGGATCCGCCCCGGGTGCCAAATACTTTAGGTACGCCCCTGTCTCGGATACAGCGTTTCATTCATACTAGAAAAAATAAAGAAAATTCAACTCCGATTTTTATTACGTTTGACACAAATCGAAGAGAAGCTTTCACGAACTATTTATTAAGCATTCAAATAATAATAAATGTTAAACTTAAACTCACGTACAACACGGGATTCGACGAAACGGATGATGTTAGACAATGATAATAATGTCTGGGGTTGTTTAAGCTATTTTGTATCGGTCGGTAAAGGTCGTGTGACAGAGGGGACCTACATCTTTACGTGGGATCAGAATCATCGACGCGTCGTTACATCATCTAAACGCGGAGGATTACACATCCAAGTACTGAACACATACAGTGTTACTTAACCAATCTAACCTTACCGGAAGCGGTGTTGTGATGTGGCCAGCTAACTTAAAGAGTACTTTAGTATTAATTACGAAGCCACGCAAATGGTGAACTACTGTGCATTATTTAACGTTATTAGACTTTTATGAAAGGCCTAAAAAATTGGTCTAAAAGGATTAAATGTTTGAATGTAACTGTTAAACGTTCAATTAAATAAATCAATGTTTTCAAACAACAATTTGGGACTACGCAAATAAATATATAAATTATGCGTCAGAGATGTGTTCTGGCTTCTAGGAGAATCTAAACTCTAAAAACAGGTTTAAAATGGCAAAATTTCAAAACCTCAGTACGACAAAAAAGGTAGTACAGGAGTTATCAGTCCCTGAAAATGAGACATACAAACTAATAATAATCAGTAAGGAGGGTCAGAAAGGGTCGCAAGGAATTCATCATGCCTTTGTATTCTTTCAATTCAGCAGGTCTAAAGATAATACTAGCTCCAAAAGGTGACAAAGTTGATTCACAAGATGCTGATGTTCCAGCAAGCTCAACTGTGGTTTCCATTGTATCAGATTTATTTCTACTTTCACATTTACACGGATGAGTGCGTATACTCGTAGGTTCGATCTTTGAAGTCAATTCTACTCTAAAATTATTGCATTCTACTTTACTGCTTTTGTCTACCCTAGAAACCTACAACCATTCACTTCATTGTTTTCTCCCACTTCTTAACACCTTTGTCATTTTGTCAAGTCTGAACAATCAGAGTAGGAATAAATAACACTGGTCAACAAAGATTTTTCATCAGAGTAAACTTTGTGGTGGCTGGATAGCATTTTTCACACTGATTCCAAAACTGCATTCAGATTGTTTCTAGCACGTATAGTTTTCAAGATGAAGGCATATATATAACTACACAGATTTAACCATTTTAAATAGGCAAAATACTAATATTTCAACATTTGATTGTGTTTATTTTATTGTGTTTTTTTAGTTTATTCACCTTATTTATTTCAATTATCTTAATTATACATCTTATGTATTCCAGGTGTGAGCTTTTACGTCTAGCAGCATTGTGATTCACTTTTGAAGGTAGACATTTAGAGCCTAAAAAGTTAACCCAAGGACAGTTGAATGATCTTGTTAGAGACTTATCGCTGTCTAAAGAGAAATCAGAGCTTCTCGCCTCAAGACTAAAGGAGAACAATTTACTTGAGAACAATGTTCGTATTAGTTACTACCGAAAGCGGAATTTTGAATTAACAGCATTCTTTTCAGTAGACGGTCCTCTCTGTTATTGCCATGACATCAATGGACTATTTACAGCCATATCTCAGACGTATGTGGCATCTGAGTGGCGGCTCTTTATTGATTCGTCGCAGAGAAGCCTGAAAGCGGTTCTTTTGCATAATGGTAATATAATGCCATCCATCCCCATTGCCCATTCCGTCCATCTAAAAGAGACATATGACAATATGGATATACTACTTAAGGCAATCAAATACGACAGTCATCAATGGAATGTTTGTGGAGATCTAAAAGTTATAGGAATGCTTATGGGTATGCAGTCAGGATTCACAAAATTTTGTTGTTTCCTTTGCCTGTGGGACAGTAGCGCCACTATAGAACATTACACCAAAAGTGACTGGCCACTTAAGTATACATATGTCCCAGGGATAAGCACTGTCCAGTCTGTCCCTTTAGTGGATCCCCAAAAGATCTATCTGCCACCTCTTCACATTAAACTTGGTTTAATGAAGAATTTTGTTAAAGCAATGGGTAAAGTCAATTCTGAAGGGTTCCAATACCTTTCAGGGAAATTTCCGAAGGTTACTGCAGCAAAATTGAAGGAAGGAATTTTTGTTGGGCCACAAATAAGGGAGGTTTTGAATGACACTGAATTTGAAAAAGTCCTAAGTCCGCTGGAATTGAAGGCTTGGCTGGCGTTCAAATGGATATGTGAAAACCTTCTTGGAAACAACAAGTCACAAGTCACCTCCTTGATGCCTTCAAAGAAATGGAGTGTCGAATGTCGTTAAAAATTCACTTCCTGCATTCCCACTTAGATTTCTTTCCTGAAAACCTTGGTGCAGTCACTGCAGTGAGTGACGAGCAAGGAGAGCGCTTCCATCAAGATATTCAGATGATGGAGAAGCGCTACCAAGGATATTGGAATGAAAGCATGATGGCGGACCATTGTTGGATGCTGTATCGTGACAATCCAGGCCAATTTTACAAAAGGAAATCACACTCACAGCGCTTTTAATAAAATAATGTATATATTCTTTATTTATAAGTACATTGAATAAGGTATATGATGTATTTGTTGTTTAGCATTCCTAAGTGTGATCTATACATCCATAAATTTTCTTATAGCAATATCAAAAACTTAAAAATATCAAAACCAGTGTATCTATATAACTATACGTGCTAGAAAAAAATTAAACCAGATTCGGAATCAGCGCGAAAAATGCATTAAGAAAAGTGTGATCATGTTTGTGATGAGAAAAAAAAGTTTCATTTTGTTGGCCAGTGTAATCAGAGCTTAACTTTGAGTTTAATTCTTGGTGTATGTAATAAATTATAATACCTGTAATAAAAGTCAATAGTGAAACATTATGCAAAGATATGGCTAGGCACTTGCCATTCAATATACAAGGTGATACAAAAAAACAATCATCATCATATGTGTCATTCACATAGGTTGCTGTTGCAGTTGAACCCTGAAAGTACACAATTGCTCTAACCCAGGGGTCGGCAATCTATGGCTCGCGAGCCAAATCTGGCTCAGTGAGCTATCAAAGGTGGCTCTTTGGTCTTCTGCAATCTTCCCCCAAAATAAATAATTTCATATCAAATAATTATAAAAATAGATATCATATGCAACACTGTAATGTGCATAATTAATATTTTGCTACAAAGCAACTCTCATGAAATGGGCGGGAACATGGTGACGTCATATGCTTTAAATATCGCTATAAGCCTGTGTGGTCCGGTTGCAGCTTGTCAGTAGGAATAAGCATCCCAATGGTGAAGTTTGTGCATTGTTATTTGTGATTACTAAGACAATAAAGTTGTAAAATGGCAAAAAGGAAGCGAGACAACGACTACCGTAACTTTAAACGGAGTGGACAGATCTTTATGGCTTTGTAGAAAAGTCTGGTTATCCGTGCTGCCTTATTTGTGATGAGAAACTATCGTCGAACAAAAAATCAAATTTAGAACGCCATTTTGCGACCAAACATGGCGTATTTGCCACAAAATATCCTGAAGGTGAGGCAAAAAAAAGTTTGCGAGGAGCTACAGCGAAAAAAGAATATTGAAATAAATGTCCTTCAGACATGGGCGAAACCAAATGGGAGCCTAACCTCAGCGAGTTTTGCTGGCTCATTCAGCATTATTCGAGAAGGAAAGCCATTCAGTGATGGAGATGAAGAATATGTAAAAAAGTGTATGCAACAAATTGGTGAAGAACTGTTTAACGATTTTCCTAACAAGACCAAAATATTACAAACAATAAAAGATCTTCCATTATCGGCAAAAACCGTTCATGACAGAGCATTGAAAATGACTCAACTTATAGAGAAGGAGCAAATGCAACATTTGAGTACAGCTCCATATTTTTCGCTTGCTCTCGATGAGACAACCGACATATGTGACGTTAGTCAGCTGTGCATTATGGGGCGATATGTGCGTGGAAACTCGGTGCCTGAAGAAATGCTGGCGATATTACCAATGGGAAACCGAACAAGAGGAGAAGACATCCTTGAAACTGTGATGAATTTTGTGAATGAGAAGGAGATAAAGATCGACAATCTTTTGTCGGTGTGTACGGACGGTGCACCTTCAATGGTTGGCAGGTACAAGGGATTCCTTACTCTTTTTGCAGAAAAGCTAAATCGACCCATTTTATCTTTCCACTGCATTGCGCATCAGGAAGTCAGGAAGCACTTTGCGCACAGCTTGCGGAGCCGAACTAGGTGCTGTAATGGATCTGGTTGTTCGTATCGTTAATTTTATTCTCGCACGAGCCCTACACCGCCAGTTTCAGTCTTTGCTGGAAGAAGTAAATTCTGAGTACCCAGGTCTAGTAATGCATAGTAATGCTCGCTGGCTTTCCCGCGGCAAAGCTTGATCGCGTTTTGCGGATTGCATAAATGAGTTCAAGGAATTTCTAAATTCAAAACAAGACCAACATCCTGAGCTCTCTGACTGAGAGTGGTTACTTAGATTTTACTATCTTGTCGACATTACTGGCCATTTAAATGAGTTAAACAGGAAGCTACAAGGCCGAGGACATACAGTTTTAAATCTGCAGCAGGCAGTCTTTGCATTTGAAGCAAAATTAACCATTTTCATAAAAGATATCGAGACGGGCAGATTGTTGCATTTTGAAAAAGTAAGAATGTTTCGTGATTCGTATCAACAAAAAAATCCGAATGAGACGGTGGATTTTCTAAAACTTGCTAGTTTTGTATCAGAGCTACTGGCAGCATTCCAGTCGCGTTTTGTTGATTTTCGTAAACATGGTGCCATGTTTAAATTTATGACTCGGCCACATCAAGTGTCAGTTGAGGAACTAAATCTGACTGTGATTCCTAGTATTTCAATGAGCGAGTTAGAAATGGAAATTATAGATTTTAAGGAATCAGATTTGTGGATTGAGAAATTCGACAAATTAAATTCTGAATTAGAAAGCCTTGCTCGACACCGCGCGGAATTGGCATCTCAGCACAAATGGGCTGACATGAACAAACAAGAGCATGAGGATAATCTCAGTCTTCAAACTTGGAAGGAAATTCCTACCACATATAAAACAATGCAAAACCTTAGTCTGGCTTTAATATCAGTGTTTGGACCGACATATATGTGCGAACAGGCCTTCTCCCACTTAAACTGCATTAAAAACAATTTGCGATCAAGATTAACAGAAGAGAGTCTGAATGCTTGCATGAAGGTAAATTTAACAAACTGCGATATCAATTTTAAAGAAATCAGTGAAAAAATGCAACAACATAAGTCACATTGAAAAAAAATGTAAGTATGGAAAATAAATTTGTTTCATGTTATATATATATATATATTATATATATATATATATATATATATATATATATATATATTTCAGGTTATATATACAGGGCGTCCCAAAAAATGTATACACACTTTAAATACTTATAAAGGCAGTGTTTATTAAAATACATTTCATTTTCAAAATGTAATAGAATCTACAGACATTATTTAATTGTTTTGTCAACGCCTGTTTTCAAACTGACGTCCGTTCTGGTCCAGGCACTGCTGATAACGCGAAGCAATGGAATCGCAAACATCACGAAACATTTCGTTTGGTATTTGTGTGCATTCTCGTTCAATGGCTGCTCTCAATTCAGCGACTGTTGCAGGTTTTATAGCGTAGACTTTGTCTTTTAAGTATCCCCATAAAAAAAGTCTAGTGGTGTGAGGTCTGGTGAACGCGGAGGGTATTCTACGAAACCCCTTCGTCCAATCCACATCCACATCGTGCCAAGTACCACTCGCAATACTCCACTCTTCGGTCCGGATCATCTTCATTAATAGCATGGACTAATCTTGGAATGTAACTTTTCCATTGACAGCGCTTCAAAATGCGTTGGACAGACGATTCTGAAATTCCTACCTCACGACTCGCTTGCCGCACAGATTTCTTGGACTTTGGTGATACGTTTCCAGTACTCTTTCTTGCTTTGTGGGGCTTGTCGATGTCCGTGGTCTTCCGGAACGCTTCTTGAGGACATTCTGAACAGTTCCATCGGCTTCAAACTTATCTCTAATTCGAGTGATGGTAAGTCGCGTTGGTGGATCTGTTTGAAACTCCCTCCTAAACTGTCTTTGCACTTCAACTGCGTTTTCACACTTCCAGTAGCATTTTAGAATGAATTTCCTTCGTTCAAAGCTTAGTCTGACTGCCATTATTAATTCTAATGGGTTTAACCTGGAAAGAAAGAAACATCAATTGAGCTATCAGCTGTTAAAGTGTATATACATTTTTTTGGGACACCCTGTATATGTCTCACGATTCATGGTAACTTACCATATATATATATGCTGCAAACCCACAAGGAAAAAGAAAAACGATTCCAAGGCCTTTCGTGTATTCAAAGCTACACCTCGTCAGGGAATGAAGTTAAAAGGCGAGAAGCCCATATATATATACAACGTACAGGAAAAACAAAACAATTAGCACATACTTAACAAGGGTTAATGAGAGGCAAAAGAAATTTTAACATGATATCGTCAATTTTATAAGTCCCCGAGCTGTTATTGAAATTGTTTTTAAAATGAATAAATGCACATTCTAGAATATTTCGTTCTATTATATCTCTGTTTTTAACAAGCGCTTTAGAACTATCCCACTTGATGCTATGGTTACATCTATACATATGGTTAAATAAAGCATTGGAAGTACTAGCTGTTCTACAAGCATATTTATGCTGTTTTACCCTAATATCTAACGTTTTACCGGTTTGGCCTATATATACTGAGTTACATTGTGTACATCCGATCGAATACACACAACCAACAACATTATCAGGGCTATTCTTTATTAGGCGTGATTTAACAGTATTATTATACTTAAAGATTACATTAATGCCAATTGCTTTAAGTACAGTTGGAAGGTATTGAAAATTAACATGGTAAGGTAGGCTAAGGATATTTTTACGCTGAAATTCCTTTACAATTACATTATTATAATACCTATTCTTGGCTTTCTTAAGACAGTTATCTAAAAATGAAATAGGATAACATAATTTAGTACCAATATTCATGATATTACATAACTCGGAATCTAAAAATTCAGGACTGACAACTCTCAATGCTCGAAAAACATAGCAGAGAAAATAGAGGATTTAATCGAAGGATGATGGTCAGAATAAAAATGCACGTAAGAGTTATTATTAGTAGGCTTACGGTAGACTTCATATTTGAACTGATTAGAGCATCTCCAAATTTTTAGATCAAGAAAAGATAGGCTTCCCTCATTTTCTTTTTCAACTGTAAACTTAATAGATGGGGCTAAATTGTTGAGCCTACCAAGAAATAAGTCCACATCCAAATTATTAGGCCAAAGGCATAAAATATCATCTATATACCTGTACCAAACCAGGTTAAAATTAACAATCGTAGGCAAAATTCTACTTTCAAAAAATTTCATATATAAATTAGCTAGTACAGGTGAAAGGGGATTTCCCATAGCCAATCCAAACGACATAACATAAAACTTATTTTCAAACTGAAATTTACAATCTTTGAGACACAGCTTAATTAACTCAATAAGAGTGTTGTGTTGAACAGGGAAAGAATATTCAGAAATCTTATCTTTTAAGAAATCAAGTAGGTCATCAACAGGGACTTTTGTGAATAGCGAGCATACATCGAAGCTTACCAATTTGAAATTAGGGTCATTAAGGAACTTCAGTTTGTCAATAAGATCCATGCTATTTACAATATGACTCAGAAATAGAGCCAACTAAAGGTGTTAATAAACTAACTAACCATTTCGATAGCTTATAGGTTACGGAGCCCACTGAGCTAACAATAGGCCTCATGGGATTATTAACTTTGTGTGTTTTTACTAAGCCGTACAGATATGGTAGTGACGAATTAATACTAAGAAACTGCTGTGAAAGCCCATTATAGTTATTTTTTAATATTTCTCTTAATTTTCTGTTAAACATTTTATTAACATCCTCCAATGGGTCTCTATTTAGAGGTTTGTACGTGTCACGATCACTTAATAACGTATTCATCTTTTCAACATAACTGTTTTTGTCCATGATGACGATCGAATTGGATGACCTACTTGATTTCTTAAAAGATAAGATTTCTGAATATTCTTTCCCTGTTCAACACAACACTCTTATTGAGTTAATTAAGCTCTGTGTCAAAGATTGTAAATTTCAGTTTGAAAATAAGTTTTATGTTATGTCGTTTGGATTGGCTATGGGAAATCCCCTTTCACCTGTACTAGCTAATTTATATATGGAATTTTTTGAAAGTAGAATTTTGCCTACGATTGTTAATTTTAACCTGGTTTGGTACAGGTATATAGATGATATTTTATGCCTTTGGCCTAATAATTTGGATGTGGACTTATTTCTTGGTAGGCTCAACAATTTAGCCCCATCTATTAAGTTTACAGTTGAAAAAGAAAATGAGGGAAGCCTATCTTTTCTTGATCTAAAAATTTGGAGATGCTCTAATCAGTTCAAATATGAAGTCTACCGTAAGCCTACTAATAATAACTCTTACGTGCATTTTTATTCTGACCATCATCCTTCGATTAAATCCTCTATTTTCTCTGCTATGTTTCTTCGAGCATTGAGAGTTGTCAGTCCTGAATTTTTAGATTCCGTGTTATGCAATATCATGAATATTGGTACTAAATTATGTTATCCTATTTCATTTTTAGATAACTGTCTTAAGAAAGCCAAGAATAGGTATTATAATAATGTAATTGTAAAGGAATTTCAGCGTAAAAATATCCTTAGCCTACCTTACCATGTTAATTTTCAATACCTTCCAACTGTACTTAAAGCAATTGGCATTAATGTAATCTTTAAGTATAATAATACTGTTAAATCACGCCTAATAAAGAATAGCCCTGATAATGTTGTTGGTTGTGTGTATTCGATCGGATGTACACAATGTAACTCAGTATATATAGGCCAAACCTGTAAAACGTTAGATATTAGGGTAAAACAGCATAAATATGCTTGTAGAACAGCTAGTACTTCCAATGCTTTATTTAACCATATGTATAGATGTAACCATAGCATCAAGTGGGATAGTTCTAAAGCGCTTGTTAAAAACAGAGATATAATAGAACGAAATATTCTAGAATGTGCATTTATTCATTTTAAAAACAATTTCAATAACAGCTCGGGGACTTATAAAATTGACGATATCATGTTAAAATTTCTTTTGCCTCTCATTAACCCTTGTTAAGTATGTGCTAATTGTTTTGTTTTTCCTGTACGTTGTATATATATATGGGCTTCTCGCCTTTTAACTTCATTCCCTGACGAGGTGTAGCTTTGAATACACGAAATGCCTTGGAATCGTTTTTCTTTTTCCTTGTGGGTTTGCAGCATTCATTCATTTCACGTGTTTTATTGTGAAATTCATCCCATATATAATATATATATATATATATATATATATATATATATATATATATATTATATATATATGGCTCCATGTTACTTTTCTCTAAATTTTAAGCAATATGGCTCTTTCATTTCAAAAGTTTGCCGACCCCTGCTCTAACTCATGCATTCGGTGCAATGGAAATGGATTTGAGAATACACACTTTTCTCAAAAGAATGCCAACTACAGTAATGAAAAAAAAACAAGCAACCTTATTTTTTTCAGGGGGGCTTTCGAAAAGAAAAAAAACCCTGAAAAAACCCGTGGGTTGGGTTTTTACTAAAAAAAAAAATTTCCTACCCTGCTTAGTAGAATAGATCCTGCCTTTTATGTAGCCCCACAAAAAAATCTCAGGGGGTGTAAGGTTAGATAGGTATGGGGCCCATACAGTGGCCCATACAGTCGCCCGGAAAAATGCTTCCTCAAAAAGCTGCGAGTTTTGCAAGCAGTGTTTGGAGGTGCTCCATCCTGCTGAAACCACTGTGAATATTGAGCCTAGTAAGGCCTTCTATGGCCTTACTAAGCTATAGTCTATTGGTAGCGGTATCATGTTCTAATTTCTACGAAAATAGGAAAAGGTATCGTTTTAAATTTGAAATGGTGAAAGAGCGGTTTTAATATACAATATTTATTAGTTATTAAGCAATGAAAGATTAGAAATGTATAATTATATGCATATAGGTCTATACGGAATAAAAATCCCAATAATAAAATGTACACCCATCATAAAATAACGGATAAAATAACTGGCAAATAAAAATAGGGACATTTATTTGGGACACCCCACCCTATATAATTTATGAAACTTCAGAAGGGTTTGAACGACGGTTCAGGATCGACCTGCGGTCGACCCCTCTGCAGCATCCCGCCTCATTTGCAGAATTTGGTGGAGGAGGGAATAAAAATACTTGGTGCTGGAGTTTCAAGTAATTTTAACATGTTTTCTATTCTATTTGTAGTGAATTGGAATGAACTTTTTGTGGTGTTTGGTGGTCTGTAGACATTTCTAATGGTTAGAATCAGTTCTTTTACTTGTTCAATAATAATTTCGACTGTGCTGTTTGATTTCCTTACCTTCATTTCACATGTGTACGTGTTTTTCACGTAGCTGCAACACCTTCCTCCTCGTCCAGTAACTCTATCTGCTCTATGTTGTGGCCCAATATTGTTATTTCAGTATCCCCGATGCCGTTTTCACAGCCTTTTTCGCATTTATGCGTGTTTCCGTTATGCATATGATATCTCTGCTGGTTTCCAGAGCTAAATTTTACGAGTATTGTAATTTGTAGTCTGCATGGTCAGTATATAGGTCTAATATACTGTACCTTTCAAATGTTCTGTGCGATGATTCCTCATTTCACGAAGGTCAAGCTTACTGCCCCTCCTATATTTGTGTATAATAAATTTATGGGGTTTCTAATCTTGGTGCCCCATGATAATGGTCTTTTCCTGGTCGATGTTGTTGGTTCCTGTTTGGTGTTATTGGTTGGGCAGCTGCATTTGGGAGTACTGGGGCTGCGGCCCTTGACACTATTGTGGATGTTGTATTAACGGTGGGTGGTGTTGAATAAGAGGGTGATGTATGTAATGCTGTGGTGCATATATCTGCGAAGTTCTGTCTTTTCTTTTTATCATTAGAAGGAACAGTTTTACTTCTATTATTCTCATTTCCTCTAAAAAATGTACTTCATTGCCACTGTTATTACTTGTACTTAGGATGTGAGCTGTGCTTTCTCGTTCTCTTGAGTACGGTACCCTTAATGTGAAAATACAGGCACTCTATATTTACGCATTTTTTCTCTCTAATTGACTGTCTGCACATAGAAAGATGGAAACAGTTTGTTCCGTACCTGCAACTTCCATTCTCATCATGTAGAAACATATTCCTGTTTGGTGTTATTGGTTGGGCAGCTGCATTTGGGAGTACTGGGGCTGCGGCCCTTGACACTATTGTGGATGTTGTATTAACGGTGGGTGGTGTTGAATAAGAGGGTGATGTATGTAATGCTGTGGTGCATATAACTGCGAAGTTCTGTCTTTTCTTTTTATCATTAGAAGGAACAGTTTTACTTCTATTATTCTCATTTCCTCTAAAAAATGTACTTCATTGCCACTGTTATTACTTGTACTTAGGATGTGAGCTGTGCTTTCTCGTTCTCTTGAGTACGGTACCCTTAATGTGAAAATACAGGCACTCTATATTTACGCATTTTTTCTCTCTAATTGACTGTCTGCACATAGAAAGATGGAAACAGTTTGTTCCGTACCTGCAACTTCCATTCCTCATCATATAGAAACATATTTTGGGGTGATTGTACATGCAGTTTGAGCCATATTTGCACGAACCTGTTTTATAATATTCGCATATTGTTCGTCGTTTAGATTCCTTACGAGTCGTATGGGATTCAATTTTTTCTTCTGTTCGATCACCACTTCTTCCTTACTCGGTGTTTTTTTTAGTCTTTGGTGTGTTTTCATTTGTACTCATGGTATCTTTATCTTGTGCAGAGCGTATTTCTCCGTCTGAGGCTAC
>JAJOZX010003129.1:565000-569756 GCA_023014485.1 Bathynomus jamesi
AATGCTACAACAGTATAATAAATAATGTAATTAGTATTATAATTAATACTATAATAATTAATATAAATTATTGTAATTAATAATTTGGAACGCTAATATATATATATATATATATATAATATATATATATATATATATATATTGTGTTATATATTTATGTAACGGTAATAAGTAAAACTAAGTTCCTTTTGCTCCATTCTAAGCTTTTTTACGCCATTTAATTATTTGTAAAACTTACGTTCGGTCGTAACAGTTTTTCAAAAAGAAAATTTTCCCCCATTTAAAGATACTTTACCACACAATAAACCTAAATATACAGGGCCTTTTTAGGGAATGGAAACACCTGAGTTGCATCAACTTCTTGTCAATAACCAAACGATCAACGAAGAAAAAATGATCTTGTTTAGAAAATTTATCCCAAACCTGCCTTTCTTCCCCCAATACAATTTTCTCATTTTCTAAAGATAAAGTATCAATATATAAGATGCGCCAAAATCGCTCCCCCCCCATTTTTTTTTCCCTATATCGATCACCGACCGCTTCTCTCAGCTAATTAAAACGGGGAAGGTGTGGAAGGATGTGAACATTTTCTTGGATTGCCTTTAAGGATGCTTATAAAGAAAGCTTACATTAATCACTTTATCAAAAGACCTTCACATTTACGCCCAATACCGTTTCTGGAGCAAATTTCGTTCTGATTAATGACGTCCTTTTTTAAATTATCAACTACTCTCATTCGCTCATTACGTCAATTAAAAGATAAAAAAAAAAATCCATCGTCAAATAAAATCTAAAAGTATATTTCGAACACCATTATTCGAAATGTTTCAAAAGTGTGCGTAACTTTAAACAATGAAGCAGAAACACACATCGATCGTGTGTGTGTGTGTGTGTGTGTGTGTGTGTGTGTATGTGGAAAAGCGATACATTCTGTCATTACTTTAAAAGTGTGATCATTAATATAATTCTCACCACCACCTCCTGTTCCCTATGCGTATATTTTTAAAGTATGTATAGAGAGATAGTAACAAGATACATTATTATCACTTTTATCTGGCTATATAATATTGACGTTAAAGTTAGTTGAAAGAGAAGTCATTTTTCAGCGGAGAACAATTAGAACTTTATAGGTAGACGCGAATAGCTGAATAATCAATCGAGGATTTAAACAGTGAATCACTTTATAAGGTTGATTGCAACGCTTTGGATGCAGATCAACTCATATATATATATATATATATATATATATATATATATTATATATATATATATATATATATATATATCGTGTGTGTGTGTGTGTGTGTGTGTGTGTGTAATTAACCAAAGAGTAATAAAGGGTATTTCAAAAGTAGGTTTCCGTTTTTGCTTTTTTTCCAATACTTCAGGACTTTTGGAAATCCATTTTTGAGCAGTATTCACAAAAATTTGCAGGTTCGCTTATCCACTTTATGTTGATGGTATTGTACAGACCAACGACATCGATTTTAGAATCATTTAGCTGACGTTTGACGTTGAGAACGACACCAGAAAAAGAATATGCAACGCATCACCGAATGCAGCGTTTGCGACAGGAGATTTGACCTCCTCGGACACCATGAAAACTCTCAAAACAACGCTCATACGACGTAATGATAAAAATATAAATACGACGGTGCAACTAACAAACCAGATTTTACAGTTCTCTTTTTGGATAAACCAAGCTAAATTTACGTTTCCTTTAGAAGAATATAGCCGTGATAAAAAATCCTAAAACCACGACTTGTGCAACACCCCTTATATTTGCTTAAATTATTTATATATATAGGCAACCTTGGTTCTGTTTTCGCCCAAATTTTTCATTCTGATGAACATCAAGCTAGCTGCCCCACCTTAGACATACAGCTTAACGAGTACGGAATCTGAACCACGACCTGACCCACCAGGGAGGTCAGAAATTACAAAGTCCTCTCCCGGACTCGATCAGCAACCCACTTCTTAACCACGAATGAATATAAATATATATATATATATATGTTATATATATATATATTTAACATATATAAGCGTATAATAAAAACGGCTCTTACCCAAGTTAAAAGAAAACTGGCAACATAAAATTCAGGTCGTTAAGTTAAGATTTCAATTTGAACATCGGATTTTTAAACTTTTTTTTTTTTAACTATTTCTTTCCTTGTTTTTCTTCATTTATTTTTCAAATGTTTCCAAAATGCTAAAAGCAAATTTTAAGAGATTTGAAAGCCTAATTCTTTGCCAGGTTTTTTTTTTTTTTTTTTTTTTTTTTTAGTGTCAAGAATAGTGAGAGGTGTTTTCTTCGTCCCCTGTATAATAATATTCAATTTTTGTTCCGTTTTAAAGCTAAAAAAAAAGTTGTAGATAAATTTTATATATATATATATATATATATATATATATATATTACACACACTAGGGGCACTCAATATATTTTGCCCCACCCTTTTTTTCTGAGCTAAATAATAGGTCATGGGGCTGAAATGTTTTTTGGGCCGTAATTTTGAACTTTCTGCACTTCACATAACCGGATTTTTCCAGTTTGAACCTTCCCTCCCTGTATAAAACCGCTTTTAAACGCCCTTGTATAAAAACGATGGTTAACGCAGTTTCGAAAATGGCGTCTGACAGTGACGTGCGTCGTAAACAGAGAGCTGTTATCGAGTTCTTAACCGCAGAGAAGGAAACAGTTGGAAATAGTCACAAACGTCTACAAAACGTTTACGGAAATGCTGTTGTTGATCGAAGCACAGTTGGACGCTGGTTTAAACGTGTGAGATCATCGGAGAGAGGGAGAGCCTACCTCGATGATGAGCCACGCAACGGTCGCCCGGCATCGGCTGTGACATCTTACACTGTGCAACGTGCTAACAGCATCATTCGATCAAATCGGCGCGTCACACACAAGGAGCTATCACTGGAGCTAGGAATTAGTGAAGGAAGTGTGAATACGATAATTCAGCAACTGGGATACTCAAAAGTGTGTTCACGGTTTGTTCCTCGCGAACTGACTGAAGATCACAAAGCGCAGAGAAAAGAAATTGCTTCCGAGTCGTTGGTTCGATACGAGACAGAAGGGGATGACTTCCTTTTACGAATTGTGACTAGGGATGAGAGTTGGGTACACCACTTTGAACCTGAAACAAAACGCCAATCCATGGAGTGGCATCACGCAGACTCCCCACGCAAGAAAAAGTTCAAAATGATTCCCTCTGCAGGAATGGTTATGGCCACCATTTTCTGGGACATGAACGGAGTGACATTATGACATCTGGTGGACATTATGAAAAGGACAAACAATCAACTCAGAAGCATATATTGCTACCCTACAGAGACTCCAGAGACGTATAAAGCGAGTTCGACCGGAGAGAGAACTGGAAGACGTTCTTCTTTTGCACGATAACGCAAGACCACACAACAGTTTGCAAACAAGAGAGGCCATCACAAAAATGCGCTTGACTGTGTTACCCCACCCTCCATACAACCCGGATCTGGCACCTTCAGACTTCCATTTGTTTGGGCCAATGAAGGATGATGCTATTCGTGGAAGAAAGTTTCAGAGTGACGATGAGGTTGTTGAGTAGGTTAAGAGGTGGCTCCAGCGGAACCCAGCGGACCTTTACCAGCAAGGAATAAAGGCCCTTGTTTCGAGGTGGAGGAAAGCCGTAGAAAAGGATGGAGACTGTGTGGAAAAATAGAAACTTGTAAAAAAGGTATGTAGCTACTTGTGCACAAAATTTCTGGAATTTACAAGAAAACTTGGAAAGATAAAAAAAGGTGAACACAAAGTCCTTACCCGGTTATAAACTTTAATAATTACATGAAATCCAAAGACACAGTAATACTTTGTTTTGCATGTTGTTGCATAAAACATCAAGTTTATTATACTTCTCATTAAACCTCAACCTGTGCGTCGTTTGTTACGCGTAGCACATGTAAGCGAAATCAGAGTTCACGCCATACGTTCACTATCATATCTCTCGTGACACTGTTGATGGCATCGCAAATCCTTGCACAAAGACTGTCAATGTCAACAACAGGAGTATAGTACACATAATCCTTTATATATCCCCACAGGAAGAAGTCCAGGGGCATGATATTGGAGGATCGTGGAAACCGTGGCACCGGCCCGTCGCGCCTGACCCATCGTCCGGGAAAAGTGGTGTTCAAGAACTCAAGCACAAACAGACTCCACTGTGGAGGTGCACAGTCTTGCTGTAAAACGATGGATGGTTGAAGGTCTTCCAACTAGCGGGCTACAAAGAACTCGAGCATGTCCAGGTACACTTGGGCCGTAACATTCTTTTCAGCAAACAAGATTGGGCCTACCACCCTATCATGCATTAATCCACACCAAACAATGACAAGAAAAAACTTGATGCGTTATACAAGAACATGCAAAACAAAACATTACTCTCTTCTTTAGATTTCATGTAATTATTAAAGTTTATAATCGGGAAAGGGCTTTGTGTACACCCTACATATATACATACAATAATGATCCTATATTTCAAATTTTATATACAAAACGTAACCTATAATAATAATAATAATAATAATACACCTGCGAATTCTTTTCATATTTTAGCGATAAAATGTACCTATCAAACAAATAAGATTTAGAGAATTTTTATCGAAGAAAAGTCTTAACATTTTTGAAGCAATTTCACCTGGCCATCCACACGCATTTTTTTCATCTCTCTCTCTCATTTTAAAATCCATTTCAAAGCAGACCTTTTGTGCG